>NXFV01001581.1:0-49104 GCA_002803225.1 Gamarada debralockiae | reverse complement strand
CCCCCCCCCCCCCCCCCCCCAGCTGAATACGGATTTCACAATATTCTCTCATAGACAGCATCCATTCCCTTCCGCCCCGTTCAGTTTCAACCCGTCCAAATGCAGCTCCACCAAAATTCATCCCTCACAGCAAGGTCTCCCCCGTATTCTCGCCCTCAAATCCCAGCTCCCCTAATTTCTTCAACCTTGATTTATCCTTCTTCGCATCTCGAATCTTTTTCTCCTTCGCAAGCTTATGCACGGTCTCCACCTCTGCTCTTTCATATCCAGGCGGTGGTTCGTCGTCTTTGTCTAAGTCGATTTCGCCCAACAACAGTACATTCTCGCCTCGGACGAGGAAGATCCCTCGTGGGATGTCGGCGTAAAGACCGGGTCTTGTTGGAGTGGAGGTTGGGGATGATGTATTTGGTGGCGGGATGAAGACTCGTTCGATTGTGGATTGAAGGACTAGGTTTGCTGGAAGAAGGGTTTAGTATGGCTTGAGGAAAAGGCATTGCGCCGTTGTGGGGGAGAGGAATACCAAACTGATCCCAACTTCGTAAGACGCCGATGAGTTTCCTTCCATCGCGGAGAGAGACCATGAGTTTTTCTACAAAGAGGGGAAGATTAGCTTTGTTCTTCTGTGCTGGCAGCAGCCTTGTCTATCTCTGTCATCCACGGCCCCGTCAATGACACGTTCAAAATGCTTTGCGATGCTTCCCATGTAGCTCTCCGACGCATCGCAAGCCCCTGAAAATCGAGACTCTTACTATCTGTCAAATCAAGCAGTTGCGCAGCAGTAGTGAACATCTGCGGAGGTAATTGCTGGTTCTGCGGTGGTGGAATGCCCGGTCCAAGAGGCATTGGGGAACCTCCCATTGGCCCCCCTGGAAGAGGCGTTTCTTCAAGAGTAAGACTCTCCATCTTGTATGTTGGCGAAGATGATATGGTTATTGAGGTAAAGGGGTAGTTCGCCAATCCATAACGCGTGGTGGTAGAGACTGAAGCTGTTAGTAGTGGTCGTGTTGGGCTTTCGAGATTCGAGTTGGGAAGTGACGACGTCTCGGATAATGAGACGCCGCTATTTGATATATTCACAACCCGGGACGAGATGGAGAGTTTGATGTGGACGAGAAAGAATATTCTGTCCCATGAAGGGTTTTATATTACGGATCACGATTATTTGTGATTTTGGGAGTGAATAAGTTCTACTCTAGCAGGTCCATGATCCCAAATAGCACCGATTTAGACAATTTCTTAGCCCTTTTCAAAGAACCCCTCAAGGTCGTAATCGCTATGCTGCCAGACATGACCTCCCAGCTTTGTAAATCTATACCCAGCTTATCCCATTTTCTATGACCCAATGCCGAAACGCCATCGCAGATGCAGAGTCATGGGGAAAATACTGAAAGGTGTGGCGCATCTGGGAAGGTCGCAATGGATGTTCCTTTCAGCCAGATCAATGAATAGCCACAAATGCTCAGAGGCACTGCAATAGATTTGACTTCATTGTCTTCTAGTGCAGGAAAGAAAAGAATGAAGTAAAAAGAAAGGAGGACCAAGCCCGCGAACCTATGCCTCTTGTGACGATCTGACTCCAAACTGACATATCACCGCGTAGTTTTGTGCTTCACGAACCCGGTATCCAAAGTTCACAATCAAATGACTGGCTAATGCCGGTAGTATGATAGGACTTGAACGCCGGGCCCGCAAGGCTACCGTTGGATCGTACACCGCTCGAGAGCTAGTAACAGTTCCGGACGGTCCCTCAGAGCTGTTTTTGCCTCCGCATATGTAGCCCACTGTCGATTCCTCTTGTGCCTCTCCGGCCAGTCTGCCTCTTCCCTTGTGACAGTAACCTGGTAAAACTGATAGAGCGACTTCGGGGCATCCTTCGAGATCTGCTTGGGAGTCCTGGATTCTGTGATTTGACCTAAGTCATAGTCGACATTGCAGACGATTCCGGCCTCTTCCCATGCCTCGCGTTGTGCTGCCTCCACGCAGGTCTCATCGGATTCCCACCCGCCCTTTGGAAGCACCCAGCCTGATCGGCGAGTCGACTGAATGAGGAGGACGTGGGTTCGGGCTTCGTTCAGAGGCACAACCCCAGCAACAAGTCGTTCTCCGCTTTCCCCGTACCCTAGAATTAAAGAGAAAGGTAAGTAAACGCGCCTTGGAGCTAGCAGACTCGAGAGGAGGGAACCGGCCACCCAACGAGCTTCTTTTTGGGATTGAAGACTTACGCTGCATCGCCCTGCCAGTGCGACTCTCCATCGACCGGCTTGCGGCCATAGTGAAAGCGCGCTGCACCTCAAAGTGTGCTTTTGCACACTTCGTTGAGCGGTAGAGAAAGGATCGTGGTAATGGGGCTTCTTTGTTGAAGCTCGGTTGGAAGAAAAGTCGCTTGAATATTTAGAGGGTGTCCGTCATTTCTTTCCTTCTTTTTTTTGTGTGTTTTTGGTTATGAAAGAGCAGCTATTAAATGGGATTATGATGGTTAAGTGAGTAACAGATTGAGAAAAAGTTGTGAGTTAAAGAAGTATTCGAAAAAAAATTAGGTGGAAGCCAACGAAATATGCCCCGAGGAAGGACAGTAAGTAAGCTGTTGTGACATAGATGCTCAACACCAGAGGCGCTTCTGGATCCTTTTTCACCGAATTATTCTTGTCCCTAGTCTCGTGCCCTTTTAGAAAGCCATTTATTACGCACTTCCCTTACTATTCCAATTTCATATGCCGGTCCGGAAATGTTGGCAGGATCTTGCCATCCTTCCCGCTAGACCTCGAAAGAAAAAAAAAATTATCTGGAACCGGAAAGCCAAACGTGGATGTCTAAGGTAATACAACAGTAGCTCCAAATGTCGAGCGCATGTTAGACCCCCCACCAAACGATCTATCCTCTTCGCCTATTCTCTCTACAAGCCCGACCATCAAGAGCCAACAGAGTCACCATTCCCCTGTGCACCTTGCATGCACCCAAATTACCGGTCTGCCTTACTTCGCCTCTTCTGGCTGGTCACCCGTCATACAAAGCAGCCTGGCTTCAATACACCCCCATCGCTCTTCCGCGCAAACCGCCTGCCGTGTCGTCCAAGCTTACTGAGCTCTTCCACCGCTGAATCACAAGTCTTAAGAGAGGTCAGCCATCGTCCGATCCACCTACTTTTAGCTGCAGTCAAAGCTGCGTAGAAACCTGCAGAGGCCTTCCATGCTATGCCGACCCCTGACAAGCCTCCGTCGTTGTTAACGCCCATTGGTGAGTACCTGATTTGACTGCTTCCCTACCTGCGTCTATCTCCAATTGTTCCACCCCGTGGATAAACTACTCGACTACAGTTCATGTAGCCTTTGTGCGACCCTTAAGCACGGCTAGCTCTGCAGTAGTCCCTCTCGAAAACCCCCACTTTCTTGAAAATATCCCCCTTCAGTATCAATTTTTCGCCGCCGAGTGACCCCGCACTACACTCTGCAGTGACCGTTGTCTTTTTATGACTTACAGTAATTATGTATGTACTGACTCGCCTTTGCAGGTTACTCAGGCAATAGTTGTGGTTATTGTAAAGGCTCAGGGAGTTAGTTTCCAAGTTCGTCTTCTTGATCAGAGTCAGTCACTCTGGATTGTTCGTTAATCCATTTCTCTCCATGCGCACCCCCATCTTTCCCCTCTTTGGCGCAGATGGCTTGCACCCCTTTCTTGCATTACCATATACGTTACTAAATATGCTTTCTTTTCCCTTTTGTAGGCTTCTCATATTACGCCCGAACAACGTCATTGCAACCAGAGTTCTATCAATCCCTTCTAAACCGAGGATGGAGGAGGTCAGGCACTTTACTATACAAGCCTGATCAAGTCGAAGCATGCTGCCCCCACTACACAATCCGTCTTGACGCAGATGCCTTCCACGCCTCCAAAGACCAACGACAATCTCTGAACCGTTTCAACAAGTATGTCCTTGGAGACGATTACATAAAGGAGGCGGCAAGGCTGTATCCCAAGTCACGCGACCAAGCCAAGAAACGTAATACGCACTTCGATCTCCTAGAACGAGTCCACGAGAGCGAGAAAGAGAATCTGAAGACGCCTCCCGAGCCTGCTCATGTTCTGAAAGTCACACTTGAGCCAGACAACTTCACCGAGGAGAAATATGTACTTTTCGAGAACTACCAGCGGATCGTTCATCATGAGCCTCCTCACCGAATCTCCAAATCCGGCTTCAGGAACTTTCTCTGCAATTCGCCACTTCCTAGAAGTAAAGAGGCGATCGATGGACAGGAAAGGAAGCTAGGTTCTTACCACCAATGCTACCGAATCGATGGGAAGCTCGTCGCTATTGGAGTCCTCGACTTACTTCCGCAATGTGTCAGCGCGGTGTATTTCATGTACCATGAATCTGTACATCAGCACGGATTCGGAAAACTCGGTGCTTTGAGAGAAATTGCTCTTGCGAAGGAAGAGGGCTACAGATGGTGGTATGCAGGATTCTACATCCACAGCTGTGTGAAAATGCGGTACAAAGGAGACTACACTCCACAGTATATGTTGGATCCCGATACCTATGCTTGGGATCTTCTCGACGCCGATCTGAAGAAGAATTTGGATCGGAGGAATTTCGTGAGTCTATCACGTGAGCGAGCAAAAGGGGAACCTGCATCACCTCCTTCTCAAAACAGTGATACAGCGGAACTTCAGTCCAGCGACGGAGCGATGGATACCCCGGAGGAAAATGGTGACCCTGATATGGACGAGAATGTAGATTCTGATGAGGATCCTCCAGTCCCGAATCCCGACGCTCCACTCTGGGAGCGATCGATGCCTGGTATTCTCACCAAGGACCAACTTCTGACGGAAATCAACCTGGACCAAGTTAAGCTTCAAATTGGTGGGGAGATATATGAGGCTGGCATGCTGGTAAACTGGGAGGGTAGCAGTATGGATGATCCGTATTCGACTAGGCGGATCATTGCGGAGTTGGTGGCTGCTGTGGGAGTTGAGGCTGGGAAGGAAATGGTTTTGAGCTTTTGAGAGGGAGCGAGGCAAAATGAGATGATGGCTGTCGGACTTTGGGGTTTTGGGACAGAGGGACAACATGAGGATACCAGTTACGAATCATGAGCGATTGTAGAAGATTTGCTTTCATTAGAGAAACATGCAATATCGAACGCCATTCATCGAAAATCAAACCTCCCCGGGGTATTGACCGCCTGACTAATGAGCAATCTCCTTGACTTCCGGAACTTGCTTTTCCAAAACAGCTAGCACCTCCTTCCAAACTTCTGCTTGCATCTTCTGTCCTTCGGGACTAAAGACGTTCTTTTCAGCAGCACTACGAAGCATTCATCAGCCAATTTCCAGATCGAAAAAGAGTGACTGAGAAGATTCTTACACTTTGTAGTCCTCATCCGATTGGTAATGAGTGATATACTTCCCATTCTCTTCAGGGGTAGTCATAGCAGCAAGGACAAGTGATCGGGCACCACCCTCAGTAGGTTTCATGACCATAGTCATGAACGCATTGACGCCGAAGGACATCACCATACCAGTCTTGTGCTGACGGCCAAGATCCGATTTCACCATGCCTATAAACATTCAACACTTATATCAAGTAAACAAATGGGAACTCATACCTGGACACATCGGATTGACAATGACATAAGGCTTTCCTTCGCTCCCAACGGCCAACTTCGCAATCTCATTCACAACATACTGCTCCAACAACTTACTCGGCCCATACATTCCACCTTTCGGCCAATTCTCAGACTTAGAAAGGAATCCCAACACATCGTCTTGAGGCCAGCTATCGATAGCAACGCCTCTATGTGTACCAGACGTCACAAATTCCAGATGCGCTTTCCCACCACCAGCTTCTTTCATCCACGGCAGCAAAAGTAGGCCCAATAGCGCCGTGCTCAGCACATTAACCTGAATCGTCTCCTCATACCCTTCCTTGCCTTCCTGAAATTTCGTATTCAAGACCCCCGCGTTCAGAATCACAATATCGATCTTCTTCACCTCCTGCTTGATTCTGTCGGCAAACATCTTCGTAGTAGCGAGAGTGCTCATATCAAGCTCCATAACCTTCACAACCTCTTTCCCAACGGTACTAGTTTGTGCCTCGATGGATGCCTTTGCAGCCTCTCCTTTAGCATTACTGCGAGCTGTGATGATGACGGATGAAGCGCCTAGATTCACAAAGTGTACAGCTGTTGCGAGACCAAGTCCGCCAGAAGCTCCTGTGATGAGGATAGACTGGCCTTTGAAGCTTCCGGGTGCTGGGAGGGAAGGCAGGGCGAACTTGTTGCGATAGATGAGTCCTGGAAGTCTGAACATCTTGACGGAGGGCTTCCCGGACTTGAGGTTGATGGGATGAAGATTGGACGGAAACGCACGAAGTTACAACTTCTCAATCGGAAGGAAAATGGGTCGGCTTGAGTGAACGATTGCTTCCTTATATCTCTTCGCTGAAGTAGGTAGGCTTTTCGTAAGCTGTTTTGTGCAACCGAGTTGAGTCCTTGCCTCGGCGACTTTTCGAAAACGGGCCAATTGTATTCCCGTATTGATTTCAAATCTTTTATCTTCTGATAGGCTTTTTTCATGCGAACCCGATATCCATCTCATTTCCCACTGAGTGAACGCGCCCAAAGATTAGGAATTACAAGCTGACGATCAGGGACAAGGAGATCTCACTCCCAGCCTCGCTGGTCAGCGTAGCCTTACCGCGCTAAAATGCGGGCTTGTTCCGCTTGAAGAATTTCCATGTGTACTGCCGATGGAAACTTTCGTGACATGCCTTAAGCTCGCAACCCTCTCTTCCTCTACCATTGCCTTCCAAACAATTAGAAGCTGGAAGTAGGTGATAATGGCGCCTTCATCAACGCAACAAGTCCTCCTCTCGCCCGCCGAGCTGTCCTACCTCCACACATCCCTCTCCTTAAACCCCTCAATCCGCCCAGACGGCCGCACACCAGCTCAATTCCGACCCCTTGTCGCAGAAACAGACATCTTACCGAGTACAAACGGAAGTGCGCGAATCTGTTTTGCAGACGGCACAGAAGCAATCGTCGGTATCAAAGCAGAAGTTGAAAAATCGCGGCCGATTTACCAGCAGAATGTTGAAGAGCTAGACCTAAGTGGAGGAGGTGTTGATGACGATGAAGATGGCGATGAGGGAAGTGGAGGCGAGGAGAGGGGATTAAATGAATGGGTGGAATTAAGCGTTGAGATCCCGGGCTTTAGGGACGATGATTCGATGCCTGTGTTTTTGAGTGCTATGTTGAGCGAAGCGCTGCTGGCTGATGGAGAATTTACGAAGCGTTTGTGGATCAATAGACGGTTTCACTGGAAGCTGTATCTGGATGTAAGTCACCTTCTCATGTGGTGAATCAAAATACTAATTTGCGCTAGATTTTGCTCCTCTCACAGCCATTGTCCTACCCTCTACCCCTCCTATCTCTTACCACGCATCTCGCACTCCTTTCAACTCGGCTGCCACAGCTTAAGTCGGAGCTCGATGAGGACCCCCTTTTTGACGATGATTGGGATGCCTCTATCTTCCTCTACCCTCGAGCAGTAGGAAAAGCACGAACTCGACCGCCAGTCACACTTCTCGTTATGGCCGTGAAGGACAATATCATATTCGATCCAAGTAAAGAGGAGTTGGCTGTTGCGGAAGTCGTCTTGGCTGTATCTGTTGGAGAACTGTCACAAACAGGAGAAGATGGGGCTATGGATGTCGATTCTGATAAAGGAACAACAGATTTAAGGTTATTGGCTGTTAGAACTATTGATCCACCGTCGAGATTGACACATCCTGGTATACCAAATACCTTGAACACGGCGACTGGAGGATCAGCAGCTGGGACGACAGAGCAGGTTTCTAGCCAAAGAGAGACGATGGTGGAGGAAGGTGTCTGGCAACCACCTAGAGGAGGAGCAAAGAGGAAGCTGATTGCTGCTATGATACAGAAGGTATTAGAGCGCGGAGGCGTAGCCGAGGAGGTATTAGATGGTTTAGATGCCGTGGAGTTGGGCTAGTTGTACAATCATACTACAAGATACCCATCATCTTCTTATGGCCACCTTTGTCAACTACAGATGTCTCATGAATTACCAAATCCCAAGCCATTTCTTAATAGGCTTCCTCTCCCTCGGCGCCTGCTCTGTCGCAAGTTCCCCTTCCTTCGCACCCTCGCCCAACGGAATCCCCGGACCTAGCAATTGCTCATCACTCTTCGCAGTCCACCCACCAAAATCCTCATCCTTCTCCAATCCATGAGCCTTCCTATACGCACTCCGTTTCTGCACATCCTCCACCTTCCGCTTCCTCCTCTCCTGCGTCTCCGCCGTAACATGTGCCTGATGCAGTCGTAACACTTCGAAACAGGTACGCGTGAATCTAATTGGGTGGACAAACAGCTGTGTCCAGTGCGGTACCATGTCTGCGAATGGGGAGGTGCGCTTGAAGTTCGTTACGAAGACAAATGCTGCCATTGTGAAGAGTGTACTCTGTTCAATCATTAGCCCCTTATTCAGATTTGTAAAGTGGGGGAAAGGAATCATACCAAAGCAATATACATATGTATACTCTTATTATGAATAAACCAATGCATAAACGTCCCCTCCGGAGGCATCATGTGGGGATATTTCTTCGTCTGCATCCTAGCTTTCTCCTCGGCCGACAGCTCGGGGCCTGGATACCGCGGAGCCTCTTTTCGAAGCTTGGAGCCATGGGAAGGAGGGACGAATTTGGTGGGCTTTTCGAGGACGAGGGGTTTGGAGTTGGTGCTCTTTTTGCTGGATGCTTTGGTTGAAGCATGGCGAGCTCTTAAGGATTGCGCAGGTGTTGTAAAGCGTGTACGCCAGATGGTACTCCGCTGAGGGAGAAGAAACCGGGGGATTGTTGCTGTTGAGGACATGCTGTCGATGCTGTCGGTGCTGTCGGTCTTCAGGTAGTGAGCTCTTGACGAAGCTCAATCGCCGAAGTCGTCTGTGGACCCTCAGAACTTTCTCACGCGGTCCGTAGCACAGCCACAAGCACGGGAATACCAAGATCGGGGAAAGTCGGGACCGGAGGAGACTCCAGCCCATCAGCCAACCACAGAGATCACAGAGCCGATTATTCCAGAATTGTGGGGACATGTGGCTAAATGCGCTAAATCTGTTCATTTTCCAGGAGCTTGACAGCCAGTTCTTAAAGATTTTCCATCATCCGTCTCAAGATAAATTTCTCAACGCACCTCCTACAAACCACAACATCACTCTCTTTCGACGTCCTCACAAAACACTCTCTCTACCCCATACACACTTCTAGTTAGACAACATGCCTTTCCAAGAGGGTACGTACTTTTCGATTTCGGTTCCAAGGCTGGCTGGGAGATTGAAATGGTCACGTCACTGTCAAACGTCGAGCCATTGAATCGTCCGCTATTACATTCAAGCTTCGAGAATGGGTCTAAGGGCGAGAGGAGCGAGGCCGAATGCCATGATAGAAATTGCGACGGCTTCAGACCTCTTCACCGTCGTCGACCCTTGAGGCAATGTCATAGGCTAGCCTCCACCCCCGAGCTCCCCGAATCGGGAACGTCATGATACCATCGACTGCTGATCAAACCTCACAATCTTTGGCACCATGATGTTCCGTGGCAAGCTCGCCTCAATCTCGAAGCCACAGACCTCTTTCTCTTCTGCCCGGCAATGCCGACGTCGTGCGCCTGAGCCTTCAAACCAATTTCAAAAACATCGAGAGTTTCCGCTGACGATTCTCTTTCACAGGAGACGCAAAGAAGGGTGCCAACCTCTTCAAGACACGATGTGCTCAATGCCACACTCTCGGTGAGGGTGAGGGAAACAAGATTGGTCCCAACTTGCACGGTCTTTTCGGTCGCCACACTGGCTCCGTTGCGGGTTTCTCATACACCGATGCCAACAAGGCAAAGGGTATTGAGTGGAACCAGGACACTCTAGTAAGTCTCTCGAAGCTCTGCTCCAAATCTCAATCCATCATATTGACTTTCAACTAGTTCGAATATCTTGAGAACCCCAAGAAGTACATTCCCGGCACAAAGATGGCATTCGGTGGTCTCAAGAAGGACAAGGACAGGAACGATTTGATCACGTATGTGTTCCCATTGCGAGATTGGGGGTGCGCAAAGCTAACATTTTCCAGTCACCTCCGCGAGGCTACAAAGTAGAGGGCAAAGATGGCGGTGGCTTGTATACATATATAGACGGACTGTACTCTAGGTTAGATAGCATTTGGGTTGCGGTTCAATAACAGATCTCCTCTATTCCAATCCTGCGGGAAATGGAGTTCTAAGACTTCTAATAAGACTCAGTTGTCCATATACAGTTCTTCGATGACACTTCGTGCGCTTCACGTCCATATTTCCTTGTGTTTTCCACCATCTCATTACTTTCTCACTGCTTCGAGGTATTTGGGACATCTTCCAGGTTCAGAGCAAGCGAACTCCAATCCCAATTCGAATCCCACAAACGCAGCCCAAAATTCCACGTAAGTACTTGTGGAACGAAGTGTCATTCCTATAACTTTCTGCCATCAAGTCTTCCTCAATTCAAATAGCACGCGCCAAAATTCAAAATTCGAATCCATATTACGAGACGCTCAAATTTTGCAGGCATGATCCCAGTCATCTGGAAATCCGGGTCATCGGAACTTGAAGTCAGGATGATGAATCATCAATCTCATACGATACTTGCAGATGAATCGTCGAATCCGATCCAGCGAATAGATCAAAGCAAGAATTTGTGCCTGCTGAGTGACAGGAACACGGGGTACTTCTCCACGTTCAGATTAAAGCCTGAGCAAGTACGCTGGACACCGACTACCATCGTGCATTTGGTGCCCAGCAACTTGGGCGACTGAGATCTCTGAAAGATACGCGGTCAATAAGTTTCGTCTTAGACGAAGCTTTCAATAGTCAATTTCTATCTTTCTCTTGCAGAGCATTGCATCAATTGCAATTCCCTAAAAACTCTAACCGCTCAAACACGAAGAGTGATTTTGACCCATAGCACCACTCTCATCACAGAGAGATTCTCTCTTGTCTCGAGTTCTCAGCCACTCCTCGCAGTTGAATGATGACAGAGACATCTTTCCCCGATCCTTCCCCGATTTCGTAACTTATTCCCAGTCTCTGAGCGTTCCATAACCTTCCATTCCATTCAATGCCCCTTCTCAATCATCCGAATAATACATCTTTTCCAGCTTCTCGTTGAATTCAAATCAAGAGCTCCCCACTATCTCCACCACCACTACCCCAAATCTCTCCAAAAGCCAAAGAGCTCATCGTCTCTTCACCGGTTCGCTCCGATCAATACTCTCTACTACGAGAAGAGAGGGCAGTCAAGTTCATCCACTCGGTTCTTTAAGATACGAGTGGTTAAATTGATAGAACGAGCGCTCAGTGGATGAAATACACACTGCGCCTCACCAGAGCATGAGAGACAGAAGGATGCACTGTAAATCCGATTGCTTTAATTCCCGAGCTACTACTACTGTCTTTATGCCCCTTGGTCAATGAGTGAAATAAGCCCATCTATCACAGGCTCGTTCAAAAATACAACAAGCCAAACTGTACATCTATCATCCGACCGTAACTTCATAGGGAATCAACGACTCAAAAAGTATGAACGAGAAAAGAACCCAAGTTCAAAGCAAGGTAACTCCCGTCCGTCTCCCATTCCTTCTCCCAACTAGCTGGTACAGTATTGTAATCAAACATACACCTCGAAATTCGCAGACCTGCTTCCTTCGATCGCTTCAAATATACAAAGGGAAAAGGTATTTGGTATCAACGCGCTTGCATCTCAAAAATGATCGTCTGTAATAAACATCGCCATCGTAACGCCGTCCCATCATTAAATTTTGTGAACTCAGTAGTTCCGAGCATACGTGTCGTATCCCGGTCCTCTGGGTTTCTCTCTGTGCCAATCTTCGTAAGGTGCACCTCTCGAGTCCCGACTTAGCTCTCGAGGGTCTCGTGGATCGCGAGGGTCAGCGGATACAGAGGCTCGACTCTCGTAAGGTCTGTCTGTGCGCTCGGTTTCTCTGGCTTGAGCTTCCTGGTACCGATCCCATCTCTCTGTATCCTTCGGGCTGTTGAGCTCGCCAGTAAATCGAGCTTCCTCGTCGGTACCTCTCCTATATTGGCGATCATCCCTGGATCTCCTATCCCTGTTATCACGAATGTCGATCGGTGGTGGAGGCGGAGGAAAGGAGCTTGGTTGAGAAGGAGCCGAGAAGCTCGAGATTGTTGATGAGGGCCCGGGACCATACTTGGAGCCACCGACATCGAGATCGGGAGTCGAATCGCTGTATTTCTTCAATGGCGGGCTGCTGGTCCGTCTACCTCCAGAGCGGGGAGGAGGAACGTAGCTATTCTGACTTGTATTGCTCCTAGTTCTGTAGTGTCGGGCTTCACGCGTCTCCACTGGCTGGGGCTCTCTCGTACGGCTGGTAGATTTGGTACGCCCCAGCTTGGGGATATTCGGGTTGCTCCCTTCGGTATAGACCCTACCATTGCCTGGTTGGGCAGTGTATGGTTGACGATCACGCTCGATTTTGACGGGTTCCTCACTGCTTGACGATTCTGATGCTGAGGGAGCACGAGCATAAGGGTTTCGTTCCCGCTCAAGTGGTTGAGCCTTTAGGCTTGTTGGAGAGGTTCTAATCTGATGAATCTCGACAGGATGAGGCCGGGATTGAGAACTAGACGAATGCCGGCTAAGAGAAGGGCTGGTAATTGAAGCCTTGCGTCTACTTGACGACTTTCCGAGGTCCTCCAGGAAGTCTTGGATTGCATTATTCACTAATTTCCTCGACTTCCAGTCCTCTCTGGCCGGTAGCAAATGGCGTGATATCTGCTTGGGAAGACGCTCAGGCTTTCCGTCTACCATCTCTCCATCGGCATCAATAGGCATGGCCAAGACTACCTTCTCAAGCCTCTTTGATTCTTCGTCCGGATAAGCCAGGATATGTAGGGTCATCCAATGCGCAAAGCCAAGCGGTGTCAAGGCCGGAATGGTCGGTGCCTGATTGGGTTGGTCTTGAACCAAATGGTGCTGACACCCAAGATCTTGGTATAACCTCGATATTTGTTCATTAGACTGTGCTCGGAAGATTGCTAGATTGTGTCAGTAGAGAGCAATGAAGAGGAGTTTGGATACATACTAAGTAGCGGATTGGGTTCCTTATCAATGGGATGGCTTGCATAATACATTGCCATCTTAGCCGGTGTAACCAAAATGCTCTTCTCCGGTTCAAAGACGTCGATCTACTTATAGTTAATATATGCTTCGATAACCGCTACTCTGCCAAACTCACTATGTGATTCGCAAGTCCCCTCAGGAACTGCCCAAGTCTTTGTGTCGGACGTCCTTCATTGTCGAACAACATTCCCCATTTTTGATCGATTGTAGAAAGCTCCATAGTTGAGAATGTACGACCTGGTGAGGGACGGGCGGTTGGAGTACGATCGGAGAACCGTACTCCAGATGGTTTCTCCAACGGACTGCTTGGAGGTGATCTGACTGGCTCTCTTGATGGCTCTCTGGCTTGCTCTATAGGAGGAACTATGTTTGTCGGCTTGGGAGTTTGAGATTGAGCTTGTGTGGGTGAGGGCGGAGTATACACTCTCTGAGAGGTTGGCGGAGGCGACGAGGTTGAGGAAGATTTGTTTGACATCTGCCTTTGCAGAGGAGGCGCTTGAGGAGCTGGAGAAACTAGAGAAGCTTGAGGGGCTTGAGGGGTTTTGGGTGGCTCTTCAACACGACCAGTTCGAGCCAGATGTTCGAAAACTAAAGAAGTGTTAGTGGCATTACTTGACAAGGCTCAGAGCCAAAGTATGATGTTTTCGACTTGCCTTCGCGTTTAACCCTCTCAGCGATAACTGCGATAATTTCCGGTGATACATTATCATAGCCTGCCGGCTCTGGGCGCTCTGGGGAAGAGGTCATTGTGTCGTTGATTGGAAATGATCGTTGTCGAGCATTGGAAGTCGAGCGATTCCTTGAAATCATGCTTTCTCGAGGCTCTGCGGCAAACTTCTGGATAGAAGGGTCTGAGGAATCATAGAAGTATCCGCCTCGTTGCGGATGATCACCGTAGGCATCATAGGCCATGATGAGGCGAGGCTGTATGGTCACCTCATTTATCGAGCGTCTGTGGTGTGTGGAGGTCTCTTCTTTTTTCCCGCAAAGATGATAAGCGTCCTTGTAGTCGGCCTTCAAGGAACAGCCGAGTAAATCGGATGCGCGAATTTCGTTACCTACAATGCGAGGAGATAACTCGCTGAATTCGAGGAGGGTTTGTAATTGGGACTGCTCGGTGAGGGAATAGGATGCGCCTTGTAGGAATGTTTGTTATAATGGAGGTGGTGTCAACTCGGCTCAAAAGCAAACATGGCTCTCTTCATACTGCACCCTTGCAAGAATAGCCCCGCTGTGCAGGGCGTAACTCGTCCCCATCCGATCTTCATTTGAAATTTCTTCTGATTATTTACCCGCTCCTGCGAACTCATGACCTTCTTTCCGAGGAGCAGTTTTAGAAGCTATCTTAAGGAAAGATCTCCGTGTATGTCATATCTACTGTAGGTTGCATATCCTCGAACCCTACTTGCCTAGACAGCGGGGGACCCTGCACGCTCTGAGAACGGGCTATGGAAACCGAGCTCCTAAGGTTCTAGTTTGCACAGCCTTGACAGACAAGAAGGCGACTGCGAGCTACTTGGAACGTGCTGAGCTGCTTGCTAGAGGATGCATCGACGTCAGTATTCCTTGCAGATCACTGCCTAATGAGACCTGTTTCATAACTTCAAACCATGGCTCTTCTCGAGCATGTGGCAAAGCTCTGAACCCCCATACCCTCAAATCAAATCGATTTGTGGCTGAGAAACAGCATGACGACGCAGGAGGAAGCCCGTACTATTCGCGGATTGGGTGGGTGGTGTGTGATTGGTTCCAAATGGTCCCCGAGGCCACATCGGTGGCCTCACGGAACGGCACCGTTTAACGTTTTGACAACTTTCCCCTCCTCTTGAACCCTTTCCTCCGAGGCCGAGTGAGGCGTGTGATACCCTCCTACGATTTCAATATCAGCCAAGGATCATGCTGCTTGAGAGGATAACCCCTTTGACAGTGCTGTAGAAATTTGCAGCCATTCATCATCTACTCTAGTTGAGAAATTTCGAACAGCCCTAGGTAAGCTGTCTACTTCTGCATGGTTGTAATTATTGTCGTCCAAACAGGGGGAGCCTGCTCGACCTGCAAGTCTGTGATTATCTCCCGACTAGAACCGTTCAAACGGGAGACATGAGTAAACCCGAATAACTCAAATGAATCAGCCCGTTGGAATCCAGTCCACCAAACGGATATTCATATGTCATAACCCCATTTCTGCTGTATCAGACAAGCAATGAAAGGACCACAACGCAAGTAAGGCTGCCAAGCAAACAATCCTCCTTCTCGAAAAGTGGCATAAGAATGAGGGGTAATCGAGACATCCGTGCTACTAGTACACAGCATATTAATCACTCAGCCATGTAGATCGATCAGAAAGGCATTGACTCAAGAAGCACTCTCCTCTCTGAGTGGCACTGTGTCTTCAATCCTTCACATCGAACAAGTGATCAAATCTGTTGAACCATTGGGCTTGCAATCGCTCATATAAAAAGAATGAACGATAACTGTACATACCCATCTTGGTGTTATTAACGGTATATTCTCAGGATCTTTAAGGAAATGAATTGCATAGTAAAGGTACAATCATTGTGCTTGCTTAAAACGATGAGAAGACCACCTGTTCCCTAGACAAATTAAAGGGTAAGATACCTCTTAATTTCAGGGTTTCAAATCAAGAGCCTTAGTCAGTTCTTCGATCGCTGAACCTGAGTGGGATGAGAAAGATTCCATGTCCCGGTAGCCCTGCTACTTGAGGAGCTTCTTCAGTGGCCATTCATTGGCTGCTTGTGTAAGCTCAGGCATGAAGAGAAGGCTTGATGAGGTTTTCTCTTCACATGCTGTTTATTCACTGAGAGAACTTGAATTTATCATCTATGAGTTGAATTGCTATGAACCTCGTTTCACTCAATGTGCTGTGATTTCAGTGCCAAGCTCCGTCATCTCTGCAATATCTGGTGAGGTCGAGTGAGGCAGGAAAGAAATACGAAGAATTGCACGTTTCTCTGGAAACCACGGGAAATTATCGCAGCTATGAAAGAAAGAAGGGAAAGCAAAGAATTCAGTAACGCAGTAAAGCTATCATCATCTCTAGAGCGAAGAATGTTCAATGACCGACAGAACCTGATGACTACATCTCGTCAGCCGATCCGTCGCTATCGAAACCACGGTTAGCCCGACGAGGTAGTCTAGCAGCAGGTGGCTTTGGGGTATATTTATGGCCTCCATTGCGCATACCGACCTATTAGACACAGTTAACAACCGAGTCTTTATCCAAAGACGTCAAATTCTTGCATACAGCCTTGGCCCAGTTGCCATTGGCTCGGGTTTGTTGAGTTGTTGTCGAAGGTCGGGAAGCAGAAACTGGGGCAACAGGAAGAGAAGCGGGAGCCGGAGTAGCATCAAGCGGAGGTGTTGCAGTGGTTGTGCCTGATGGAAGTCGGTACTGGATATGCGGCTGGCCGGAAGGGTCCCAACCAGTATACTGGACCGGGCGACTGACAGTGTCAGAGGTGGTGGCGGTGTCACTATCCTCAAATGGGTTACTGGCCGATGAGGTTGAGCTCATTCCACTGGGTGGAGGGTAGATACGAGCGTTCTCCGACTGACTGGCAGGGGCAGAACTTGCGGTTGGTATGCCTCTCAAGTGTGGCGGGACGTAGCTGGGAGCGTTTGACTCAATAGCAGTAGATGGAGCTACCGAAGGAGTTGCCGTGGCGGTGGAAGTTCCTTGACGACCCCGGAGATGAGGGGGAACATAACCGGAAGCCATGGAGGCACCAGTAGAAGCAGCAACGGGGCCCGTAGGAGTTGCAGTGCTGTCAGCAATGGTCATTGTCTCAAATTGCCAGCGTGGGTCGGGAGGAACGTCCTGTGCCTAGTCAGTCCGCTCAATTCGAGTGAAAGATTGGGAAAGATGCTCACATCATCATCGCCACCATAACCTTCCTCAGGATCGTACATTCCGAAAGAAAACCCTTCTTGAATGTCGTTGTTCTCATCAGGCGCCAATTCCGTGCCCGGAGCAGCTTGGGCGACAGTACCGGGTTCGAGACTTTCCTTCCACGAAATACACTCCTTGCACCACTAGCAGAGGTATAGTCAGCACATGAATAGTAAACATACTTGTTCATTGAGGCGCCTTATTCATAGTGAACTGCACCTACATTCTCTCCGCGAGTTCTCTGGTTCTTGGAAAAATCATCAAGCGGCTTCCATAGACCGCATTGACCTTGGCATTTCAGCTCGTGGACTTGCTCACCAGTGCATTTTCGGCATTTCATGCTGGTGTTGCGAGCAGTAGGTACATGGCTAGGGTTGGTGAACTTCCGGAATTGATAGTCTTTGATGTGTTTGTTTGCATACGAGGCAGGCGCCTTATCACGACCGCATTCCTTGCAAGGAAACCTGATTGGTGTCAGCTGCAGGTATGAGAAGATTGGAGAAATGGGGCGTCAACTTACCATTGAGGCATTGCAACCTTCTTGAGACTAATAGTATTGGTTAGCAGCTGTTCAGAAGTGATAAATGTTGTGAAATGAAGGCGAGAACTTACTCTTCGGAATTGAAGTCCCGAGAATAGTTACCCATGGGAGGCATCTTGAATTAGGGTCAAATTGATGACCTATGTTGGGTTCAGGTAGGTTGCAGAATCGAAACTGATGTTTTTGCAGGTCAGCGATGTTGTGCGGTGATGAGTTCAAATGAGATGAATGATTGAGGTGGTGGAGGCTTTGGAGAAGATTGTGGGGAAAGACGCGAAGAGTAAACGCGTGTAGTGTAGACGAGAGGTGATTGTTCAGTTCAGGTGAACGAATGGATTTTTCAACCAAGGCGAGGAAATGAATCGCTCAATCCAGGAGAAGGAACAAAGGTGAAGCGCGGTGAAAGACAGGTTGACAAGCGGAACTTGAAAGTGGAGTGATATGAGGTGGATTTGTCCTTGACGTGCGTGTCTTGGGTAGGACAAAGTTCGAAGTGATGAAGTTGTCGAGCCTTGCTGAAATTGACGAACGAACCTCGATGGAGTTGGCGAACGTCTGTTGGGGTTCGAAGGTTTGGGGGGAAACAACGCGTTGATGCAGGTCGAAGTTCTGTAGAAGTTGAAAGCCTCCGGGAACCTAACGAGTATTAAAGGTGGAAGAAAAGGGGAAGGTTAACTTGGACGCGTCTGAAAGTGCGACGAGCTGATTATCAAAGAGGTATGGTGGAAAAGGGTCGGAGCTGTCGAAGGTAGAGTTCGACCACGTCAAGCTCGAGGTCTTGACGATGGTCGAAACTCGACTTAAAGAAGAAGAATTGTTGAGTTTGTAATTGGGAAGAGTGACTCGGATTGTGTTGACGGTAGGTTTTGTAGTCGAATTAAGCGAGGAAGTTGGGATGCATTTTCCAAATCGGCAAGCACGACTGAGGAGTGCTGATTTCCTGCGCTTGCAGTTCTTTGAGATTGGACTAATCGCCCCTGAGATATTTGAGTCGATGATAACGCGTAGGGTGATCAAGACGAGACTTTTGACAAGGCTGTCTAGAGATGTAAAGGGGAGACCAAAGACTTAGAAACCTCAAGTACAGCTCTCTCGTTTGCTTCAGTGGAACTCTTTACTCTAGTTTGTCTGTTGAGGGTTTGACGCGTAAAGTATTCGCTCAATGGGAATGAATCCTTCAGAAGAGACGGCAAGGCATGTGTCCGAAGCTGAGATGCGCAAACGCTGTAGAGTCGCGACGGGACAGAAATTGAATCTTTCATTGAGTAGTACGCCAAGTTATCAGGTAATGTTTTCACAACCTTTGATGATGTGTCTTGTGGTAGTTCACACTGTGCCACAATTGGAGGGCAAATGCGAAGTTCGATGTTGCTGTCCAAAGTAGGAAATTTCATTAAAAAACGAGCGAGATTTGAGATGACGTTAATGGTCTTTAGAATATTGCATCAGTGGAATGATTGAATACCTTTTGCTCGCTGAGAGTCTTCAACAAACGTGGCCCGGTAGCCTGAATGGATGCATTGACAACTGCATACGGAGGTACCGGGGCAGCCAACCAAAACTTCAAGAAAGCGCGGATGTTTGCAAGTAGGCCAGAGTTCTATTTGATTTTAGAATTCATGATCATATCCCCGTTCCAGTCCTCGGGAGGAGAGCCAACAATTATTTTACAGAGCGTTTCTTGGGTGGCAGTTCTCCCAGCATTGTTCTTCCCCGAGGGACCTCAGGGCATGCTCAAGACCAACCAAAGGAAAGGCCTCACAACCCGAATGAGAAGGCATCTTGTTGAGTTGGCGATCAAACAAGTGTCTTGACCTCCATTTAGACAACGAGTCTTCAAACTTTCAAGTTACTCTTTGTCGTTCCCGTCTTTATCAAAACAGAGAATTCGAATACTGCACTGACTTGAATAGAAGACTCACAATGTTCAAAGCCTTTGAAGGATTGACAAATTACGGAAGGGCTAAAATTCCTCCCTGAAAGCTTCGACTACGGTGAGTGATTGAGCTTTTGGGGAGATCCGGTGCTGAGCCAACATTATTCACTGTACGTCCGTTAGAGGCGGTATCGCTAGACCGCTACTTCAATGCCTCCGATTCTACTTCACTCAAGCAGATTCAACTTCGAGGACTGATCCAGCAAAGAGGACCTTTGTACGGCATTGAAAGAGCTTTTCCATATTTTGGTTACACCGCTTCGACTTAAGCTGCCATGTGGCGATATGCACCCCTTTCAGGCGCTCGCCTGGAGAACGGGTTCCAGAACCCGGTGCAGTGGACTTGGGCAAGGCCCTCTGCAGGGTGAAACGCAACCACCCGATCGTCATCGACAGCTAGGACAAGGATCGGACGTTTTGACTCATGCAAAGTTGGCACACCCCTTGCTCTCCAATCTCACCAATTGGCAAGTGCCGAGGATGTGGCAAATCATCGAGATCTCGTGGTGATTGGAATCAAGAAGGACCCTTGCATGAATTCACACCCCATGCAGATTTCTTTTGATACGAGAGGTTGGCTAGAAGGTGATTGCATGATCTCTCTTTTGACCAGTGCGGTAGACGGCAAAAGTTGGAAAGGAGAACCTTGAAACTTGGCTTCAGACCAAATGCGCGCCGACCCATAAACAGTATGGAGCCGTCGACAGCGGATGACGGAAAGGCTAGCACTCAGGCAGGGAAGCGTACCCAATATGAATCTGCTGAAAGGTACATTAGTGGTCAGGTACCCGAGCCAATTCCCAGCAGCCTCGGACAGGAACAGACAAGGTTAAGCAGAGCTAATACGAAAAAGCAAATTAACGGTCGATGTCTTTTTGGAGATCAGGAAAATTGGTGACGCGAAAAAGGGGCGGCGGATAAGGCCGCAGTTTCCGAAGCAGGAAGATAGCCAAAATTCTATGTACCGGCCGTCTGGAGATGGAGGGAAAAGCTTCAAGAGAACAGAACGATTGAAACGTATCGCTGATCGCTCTTGTACATGTAAGTTAAGAGAAACATGATTGCTTAGGGCTGTAGGACTTCATCACTTCAGTCTCCGGGTGGTTGCGAAACCAAAATCACAGTTAGTGCACGCATTTGCACACCCATTTGGGGCCATAGCAACTCTCTTCAGCGTCCTGTCCTGCCCAATCGAGACTGGCCTGCGCTCTGCATTGATCGTTCGAAACAAGCCGAACATTGGAGGATCTCGATTTGAGGTTGAAGGCCGTTCTGGTCGAAACATCAGCAACTCGGGAGCATTTCTTCAGAGTACTTTTTACGAAGGCACAGTATGCATTGTCGAGGGGCATTGAGATCCGCATTGTTTTGCAGCATCAACGTTGTAAATAATTCACCCACTTAATTTCTATTATTAACACCATCACTGTGTGCTTCAGAGGTTCCAGAAGGCACAAGGAATTGGCCCTCTCGACCCTGCCTCATTTCACAGCCTTTTTCGAGGGTAGGGTCGTGCAGAGTGCGGACTATTTGGGGTAAAATTTGGCAATTTGCGCAGCAGTCGACCCTGAGTTCAACGGCAATTGCTGCTAACAAGGGCAAGGGGACTGGTAATAATAGTTTGAATTTGAACCTGTAAAAAGGGAGGACATCGTGAACGTGAGAGGCTCGAGTAAAAATTGTACGTAGGACGCGATAACAGCCGGCTCTGGAGGCAAATCAAAGAAAAGACTCGGAGAGTGTCGTCGTCGCATCCTTCAGTCCACTACTGGCCACGCCTCACTGGTGTTCAACTGGTACATCTCTCCAAAATCTGACTTCGCCCACATACTGTAGTGACCGTCACCCACACTCGCGTTCGTACCAAAATACTTGTACTCCCCGACATACCACGTAATAATAATAATTTTTCTGTTGTCCTTCCTTGACGACAGATCACTTTCTTTATCAATTAATCTGACTCTGCTCTCACTCATCGATTCAAAAGCGCGCAAGAAAAGCAAGCTTCTTAATCATCAATTACTACTGCGTCAACGACGCGATTGTTCTCCAGTCTCTGGTGACTTTGGTCTCGCGTCGTGTCGAATAATATCGCCGCTGTGTTGGCATCACAACGACCTGAGCAACAAAACTGGCATGCCCCCCAAGCCCGACCACTCCGAGTCACCTCAATACTACTCTCCCTATTGTTAAATTCAACAATTACGATCCGATTGCTTGCTATCTCGAACAAGAGCAGCTCCACGCTCCCCTACGCATCACTCTCTCGCCTGCGATTCGCATTGAATTTTGGAACGAACCCACCCCGGCATCTCACCTCAACGGCTGCCGAGTTCTCCTGCCTGTGGATCTTGCTCTAGCGAAATTGGCATTTTAAATTCAAGCTCCCGAGCTCTTCAGCTTCATGCCGGGGAATTGCCAATAATTTACTGGCTTCGAGAAGGATATTCCTCACTCCTCTCGTAATATTTTCACCAAGGAAAAGAGGGATTTCGTGGGTGAAGCTGCCGTTTCGAAGACTCAACTTCCAACTTCATGCGACACGCGCGTTTCTTCTGATCTCCCCTTATGCGCCGACTTCCACCTCGAAAAGCAACAACCATCCCCCACGGTGCCAGCAAAATTACCTACAAAACGCCAATTCAACATCGACCTTCCCCTATCACTCCCACGCTAACCAAAAATTTCGCGGAGGCCATCCTCTTGTGATCGACCACGAGCCAGCGGGTCAGGACCCGCACTCCGGCTTTCTGGGAACGGCTCCTGACTCTCTAGGCTTGGACCCTTCTACAACTTCTTCACATCTTCTCGACCTCCTCATACTCTCCTTATACTTCTATCCGATACATCTATCACGTCGAAATCAGCCCTCGAACTCCGCACTTGATTCTATCCCACACCTCCCTCGATCTATTCCCCCGAATCAGTCTTCGACCTTGATATCGCCTGAATGCAACGGTGACTGTTGTGAGCTCTTTTCTAAGAGCTCCTCGACGGCAATTTAGGTGAGAATTCTTCTATTTACGTCTTTTGGGTCGTCGATCTACGAAATGGTGAACTCGTTGCTAACATTTGTCCTCGATAGCATCGCCGTTGATTGTCGCATCAACAGATCGACCATCTCGATTTGCACGAACATTTATTTACACGATCCTTTCAATACTGCTCGATCATGACAGTCGCTTACGATTTGGCCCATCGAGGGTCGGGAACGCCTCAAAGTACGACAGGCACCGCGTTGGAGGACCGTTTCGAAGTCTTGAAGGACATTGGGGATGGCAGTTTCGGCAGCGTAGTTCTTGCACGAGTTCGTTCAGCAGGCTCTAATGTTGCACGACGTGGCACTATTGTAAGCATAGCTAGATATGGCAATATCGTAGCAGGAGCTGACCGTTCAATCTAGATTGCGATCAAGACTATGAAGAAGAACTTCGAATCCTTTGCACCTTGTCTAGAACTACGAGAAGTTGTCTTCTTAAGAACGCTTCCTCCTCATCACCACCTCGTCCCTGCGTTAGATATCTTCCTGGATCCTTTCAGCAAGAAGCTCCACATCGCCATGGAGTACATGGATGGAAATTTATATCAGTTGATGAAGGCTCGGGACCACAAATGCCTTGATACAGGCAGCGTCAAAAGTATTCTCTTCCAGATAATGCAAGGCTTGGAGCATATCCATGCACACCACTTCTTTCATCGCGACATCAAACCCGAAAACATCCTCGTCTCGACATCAGCGCAACAAGAATCAGGGAATTCCTTCCGTCGATACTCGGCACTGGTCACTCCTCCATCAACACCCCCAACCTACACCGTGAAGATTGCAGACTTTGGACTTGCGAGGGAGACGCATTCAAAACTGCCATACACAACCTACGTCTCGACTCGTTGGTACCGAGCACCTGAAGTCCTACTACGAGCTGGAGAGTACTCGGCGCCCGTAGATATTTGGGCTATTGGAGCGATGGCCGTTGAAATTGCAACATTGAAGCCCTTATTCCCCGGAGGAAATGAGGTGGACCAAGTTTGGAGAGTTTGCGAGATCATGGGAAGTCCAGGAAATTGGTACAACAAAGCTGGTGTACGAGTCGGTGGTGGAGATTGGAGAGAGGGAACTCGACTGGCTGGCAAACTCGGATTCTCCTTCCCAAAGATGGCACCACACTCCATGGACACGATACTACAGACGCCACAATGGCCGGCATCACTGAGCAATTTCGTCACGTGGTGTTTGATGTGGGATCCTAAGTGTCGACCTACATCAACCCAAGCTCTTGCACATGAATTCTTCGCAGATGCCGTCGACCCATTAAGGCCGAAGTCATCCGCTTCGAGGATGCTGGGCCGTAAACACTCTGACCTCAGTTATCGTGGCTCGAAGGATTCTACAGAAACAACCCCAACCTCGACATCGAAGCCTTCGTGGTTCAGAAAATCTCTCATCAGCAGGACCGACAGCACGCATGCGGCACCACAGCCTGCTGGTAAGGAGAACATTACTCCTCGGCCTTCGCCTGTGCATGCCGCGACTGTCAATGATATCCCCGTTGCTAAGACGCGACCGCAAGCCTCAAAACGATCCACTTGGAACAATGGCCCTTCCAATGTCGCTCCTATGCCCATCCTCCCAACAATCAAACCTATCTCACCTTTATCAGATGCTGTTACAGCTCAGGCCAGCAGCAGAACGCCATCGTACAGTGATGCCTATACCAACGCTGGACGAACGTCGAACATGGATGACAAGGTCGCGAAGAAGATTGGCCGACAACTCTCGGTAGCCTCCAGCAACAATCATTATGCGGAGATACATCGACAACAGGCAGAAATGGCCCTGAATGGCAACAGTGGTCTTGCATCTCCACCAAATGGGCAAAAGGAGAGTTTCTTCTCGCATCTGAGGAAACGAGCGAGGAGGTTTTCCGGTCGCCAATCTCAGACCCCCATCTCACCAAAGTCTATGGATATCGAAGCTCAAGCAGGCTGTGGACCATGGGCTAGCAACAGATCGTCGATGGCTCTTGATCCCAGTCAGCTCCCTAGTCCGGCCCAAAAGGTTGATACGTACGAGGCTCTAGATAAGGCGTTACGGAATGTCCAGCAAAATCTCGACTCACCACAGACAGGCGGTGCACCCGTGCCACCTAGCCATGTAGCCACACCGAGCAGCGTTTTAAAGCGTCACCATTCACTACCTCAACAGCAACCTCGATCAGTTGACAACTTGCGAGGCGGTGGCGGCGTCGGCCCAATCTCAAGCAGAACTCGAAGAGGCCAAACACATGGGGTCCGCCAGTACGACACACCTGACGAGGAGGATGAGCTGCTCGACGAAGTTTTGTCGAACACGCATAAGGCTATGAAACGGATGGACCGGAACTCGATCCAGAATGACAATCGACAACCACTCCGCCAGTCGAATAGCAACCTGGGCCTGTCGAATCCCTATCCGACCCCCTCACCGTCTGCGAGTGGCAACACTGTTCTCTTCGGACAAGGCCTCTCCAACGTGACCCCTACGAAGGCACCAACAAACAATAAACAGTCATCGACGCCGCCTTATGATTACGAGAATGAATGGGCTGCATCTGCCGCGGCCTCCATATTCGCAGCACAAAACCGTTTCTAGACGAGCACGATACTTGTCCGTATGTAAATCACGTGGAGGAAAAAATCTTATCGCATCTACATTGCATGGTGTTTGGGGATCTTTGGGGGCATGGGGCTCTCAGCATTCAAGCCGTTCCTTTGTCACATCAGTTTATTATCTTTTGCGCATTCAAAACGCTTTTGGGGTGGGGACAGCTTGTACATTTCGGCGCCGCGTTCATTGTCCCTTTTTCAAACCGCTCATTTTCCATTTTTTGATAACTTCATACCCCTCATCAAATGAGAACGCCATAGATGAGCGCGTATCTCCTGTTTTCATTATCTTTCTAAATACCCCCTATAGACTGCACTATATACAAGTTTGATCGAGAAAGCGAGCAAGAACTGCTTCACAGCGAAAAATGGAAACCCAATCTCCTTTGTCTATTATCTGTACTGTACAATTCAAGAGATTCAGATGGATGGATCATCTGGACGTTTGGGCGGCGGCTGGGGTTTGTTCCTATATGGATGGATATGTTTTTGGGCACTTTATGGATTCTTTGGAGGAAGCCATACGCGTATGTACCGCTACTGGCATAGCGTGAAAGGTGGGATGGATGTATTTAGATGGGAGGAAATCCAGATCAATATTATGGCATGACGCCCTATTCCATTCATGACACTCTCCATACTTATCAATTTGTAAAATGGTCGAATCGAATGAGGATGAAGGATTATGCCTGACAACGCGAAAGAGAGATTGTTCAACGGAAAAAAGAAAGGCGGACTTTTCCCCCTCCCTGGGTGTAAGACAAGATGTCTCCTAAGGCTGCACTTTATTTGGTCGCAAGCACTGGACTCTTCACGTCTTAATTATCTTCATTATCATATTCAGCGAGACTCACGTGGTTCGTGGATCCTTTATTCCTGTTGAACCATCAGCCTTTCGCTTCCCAATGGCAGCTCCCAGGCATTGCGACGCCGGGCTTGGTGGGAAGATTAGACATTTGGAAGGCTATTATCGACTCAAAATGGCAAAGGCGACCAATTGAAAGATGTCAGAAACTCACTGGTCGAAGAAATGTGCCAAGGGGAAGGGTATTTCCCGGAACTTCGCCGTTCGTGTGGTCTTTATATTCTTATGTTCTAGACGCTGGGACTAAGCGGAGAAACAAATGGTCGCCGAGACGATAATTCTCGACGAACGGCGCAGAAAAGCAGTATTCTACGAATACAGGAGACTTGAGAGCGCATTGGGGTGAAATGAAGGCAAGTTCGACGAGGCTGACAACTTTTATGGCCAAATTAAACGAAGGCGCTAGTCCTCAAGATTCTTACTTTCATCGGCTGCAGAACGGAATATCTGATCTGCGCCAAATAAAACGTATTGATTGCTCATCTTTGACCTATGAAGCGCCGTGCCACGGGTACAAGTAGAGGTTATGAAAGGTGTCATCAGCTTACTGAACGCCGTAGCAGCCTGAGTCTCTTCCCATTCTCTGCTACCCCAATTCCCTAATCGATGCCTCCATCTGACCAAATCTATAATACATCGACTCATTCCATTTCTCATCAATCTCAAACCCAGGCCGTCTCGAGTCGTAAGTCGTTAATTTCCATCACAGTGTCAATATCATACTCTCCTCTCCATTTTCACCTTCAACCATCCACACCATCAACAAACGTAGCTCGTGCAGCGCTACCCTCCACCTTGCGCTCTTTCAAAATTCTAACAGCCATCTCAGCAGCCTTGGTCTTGACTTCCTCTTTGCTGACCCCGCCACCCATCTCGACGACTTCCACCTCACCTACGAAAACCTTACACCAATATGCCCTCTCTTCCCTGTCTTCCGATCCCTCGACTTTTCGCCTCTCAATCACATACTTGACAGTCTCAGTGTCAGCAAGCACTCCTATCTCCTCCTTCGGATGCCAGATCTGCACGCCGTCCCTGAGAATCCTTCTCAAGTAAGATAGAATGCCCGTTCTCTCCAAAATCCCTCGGCATATATAGAAAGAGCCAGAATCGATCCACACAGCACCAAGCAAACTCTCCACAATATCGGAGTAGAACTTCTGAGCTTGGAGTTTTGCAAGGAGTGCCCAAGGATAATGTGTTCCCCGCTGTATCGAATCGTTGATTTTGTTTCGCAGTTCGGCGTGACGTTTCGCCGTGGCTACTTGTACTGCGCCGAGTTTGGGTGACATGTGCCGCATGAATCTCCACAGAGGCAGTGAAATTGTGGTGGATACTTCCTTGAACTCAGCAGCTGTCTCGCCATCTTTTCCCACAGTCTTGATTTCCGCAAGATCCGTCTTCTCTTGCTCAGTACTCCATTCCATGCACATGAAGGCAAGGAAATCAGCGTTGACTAGGACCGTTCGAAGGAGATGCATCTGGAAGTGTGAGAGCTTTGTTTGGTGCTCCCATATGGCAGTCACGATGATGTTGTCCAAAATTGAGTCTCCCAGGAACTCAAGCCGTTCCAAAGATTGAGACCCAGTAGTACTGGAAGCGTGTGTCATGCTTTCGATCAGCAGGGCTTTCTTCTTGAATGTATACCCAATCAGACCTTCCAGTAATTGCAAAGTTGGTGGTAATTCGACATCAGGGGCTCGCTGGAATAGTAGTTGTTGTCTGGCATCAAGCGACTCCCAGTCAAGCTCAGGCAGGAAGACCTGCAGACATTTGAGAGCTTTGGGGATCCCACCATCCACCATGGCTGCTCCAATCAAGGCTTCAACAACGTCTGCGAGGACTTTCGAAGATAATCTACGTTTCGATTCCTCATTAGGTGCAACCAGCAGGTCGTCTACATATGAAGGTCGCCACTTATGGCCAGTAAACGCCTTTGTGACAATGAATTTATCCAATGCGGTTTCGATGGCTGCTTTAGAGAGTCTCGAATTGCTGACGAGGCGATCTTTCTTCGCCGACAAGTAGCCTTCATGCCACAACGGATACTCTGCAACGAGTTGAACAGAAGTGCAGGTTTTCAAGATAGAGTCCCCTAAAAATTCGAGACGTTGATAGTTGCTATCTTCTTGTGCACTAGAAGCACTGATCGCGGTGACGATGAGGTTCAAATCAGTGATTCCAACATCCTTCAGTATCGTTTTCGACAGTTGGTCTGCAACCAAGGTGATTTCGAAGCGGCGTATGATGGATGGAATCAACATTCCGAATTGAACAATTCTAAAAGGGATGTTATCAATGGTGCATCTGGAAATTGGCAAGACGACCGAGTATGCCTTTGCGGAGGCAGGTTCCTTTCCTTGGGAAAGCTTGTGAAGAAAATCTGAGCGCCGAGGAAGACGGATTAGAGAAAGGTGGGGGAGATTTGCGGGAGCCTCCTTGTAATTTTCGTATGGGTTTCGCACCGCCTCGATTGGGGGTTTATTTATGAGCCATTCGACGTACTGATAAGGTACGTTGTTGTCGGCTTTGTCTCTGATTAGACCTGATGACTTCGCAACTTGAATAGCGTCAGATACTGGCTGCCAGCCCGTCTGATCTTTCAAGGGTACCGCATCCTCTGACGAGAATTGAATAGGCAACTGCTTCCTTTCTATTCGGAATCGATTGCCGAAGGAAGCTTCAAGAATCGCCCAGGTAATTTCAACGACTCGAGGAAGTACATCCGGATTTGCTGGAAATGGATCAGAGCTGACAGTAACTGGAATTTCTGTTTTGATGTCCCAATACAGTCGAAATGGTCTCACAGGCGGCATATCAACCGGCAGATAGACCCCAAATTTCAAGTCTCCTAAAGCCACAGTAGACTTTCGAATGTTACCCGAGGCTTCCCATCCTCTTGCAATCTCAATCCATGGATTCAGTTGCTCATCGACACTGATCATAGCAGCTCGTTTCTCAACTTCAGACCGAAGGAGGTCATCAACGATAGCGTCGCGGCGGAGGAGAGGCAAGAGATTGTCGTTCACTAATCCTGCTCTGTAGAGCGCCATATATGCCTCAAAAGCAGCATCTTTTATGGCGTTCTTCTCGCTCATCCATGAGGTACGGCTCTCATGCCTCCTCACATTTTCATTGACCGAAAGTGGCAAGATGACTTGGCATCGGACGAGAGCTGAACCGGCATCTGAACAGATGAAATCTGGTCTCAAGTCCACGTACTCTTTCGCGGGTAACGTCGCACAGAAGTGGTAGAGATGAGCCATGGCGTTGTCGAGGTCAAGGAGAGCCCCAGTGCTACCCACGCGGAACTCCCTGCCGTCATGCTCCTCGGCATCTTCACGCACCAAGACCTCCTTCAATGCACGCATTTCATCCTCATAGAACTTCTTCATATCCGCCCCAAGTTGTTGCCAATCGTTCACTTTATCCACGGCGGGATCAAGGAGTAGTATCAACTTTGACTCTCGATGCCGTGCTCTTCCGCGACGCTGCACAAAACTTTTAAGGTTCGTCGGCTTTTGAAAGCAGACGACAACGTTACAGGCCGGTACATCGATACCTTCCTCAAGCACGCTGGTTGCGATAACTAGGTTGACAATTCCGGCCTTGAAGAGCGAGAGAGTGTGCTTCTGGGCGTTGATATCGATTAGTTCGCCAACATTCTTTGCTCCGTAACTGTGGACCGAAGTTCCAACCACAGTGCCGATTCTGAAGCTTTCTCGAGTTCTAGGGTGAATCGATAAGATGTGATAGAGTACTGCCACCTCTGCTCTCGTCTGCACAAAAATGATCCCCTGAAACGTTGAAGAGTCTTGAAGGATCGTATCAATCATCTTCGTGACTTTGTCTGATACAATCATCGCGGCAGGAGCATCACTAGGTGCCAGGGATATCTTGACTTGTCTCAACGCTTTTGCAAGGTAGAGCATTTCAGCGCTAGAAACGTCCCAAATTCCCAAGAAATTGTCATTCTCGTCCGCCATCTTGATGAACTTAGCGATAACTTCTGAGATATACCAGTCCGCTCCGTAAGCACCCATTTCGCGATATATCTTCAAGCTTGTTGCATGAATGCTCTTCATCTGGTCCTGGCACCAGGTCTTATGATTCATTCGCACTTTCTGAAGTTGTCTCATGCTTTTCTCGGTGTTTTCCTTGACCAAACTAAGGACATATGGATCTTCGGCGATCTTTAGGCTTCCATATACCTGCGCAAGACTTCCGATGGTTTTCGTGTAACTTGTGATTAGGGCATCCGCGGGTAGACTTTGGTAGAAGACTTGTGATAAGACTGGCAAGTTGACTTGGAGTCTTAGTTCAGCCCGGTGCTTTGTTGGAGTTCTGGCAACTGCATCCAGAGTTTCCTCGATCTTCATCAAAGACCGTGGGTTAGATCTCATCACGGGACTTGCTGTCAATCCAAGGATACGCGGGACATGTAAACCTTGAGACTTCCTCGGATGGTAGAAACTGTTCATGATCTTCGCTCCGGGATGTTTGGCAATGCAATTATGGGCTAATGCTGTTGTCAGAAAGGCCACAAATTAAGCCAGAACGGAGGATTGACAATGAACTTACCTTCGTCGAATACGATCAGGGCCAGCGAGTCCATTTGAACGAACCCGTGAGATAATGCATCCAGCAGGACCTGGAATGTTGAAACAACGATCTTCACATTCTTCAGAACCGTATCCCAATCGTTCTGACTCGTCCAGCGATCGACGCCATCCTCGCCTTTGAGGCATTTGATTTGGACGGCACTGATTTGTGACTGGATATAGTCAAACTGCTGAGAGCAAAGAGACACTGTTGGCACCAGAACCCAGACGAACTGGTTTTGAGGAATATGTTCCAGCTCATGGATAATTCGGAGGACAGCACTGCATTTCGACCCCGGTCAGCAATCCTTGAGAATGGTTCGATACTCAGGATGAAGTAAATAAAGCGTGTCATAAAGAGAAGAATAGTTATAGAAAACTTAAAAGGGATTTGATGAGATCTCACAGGTTTTGATCTGACATTTGAAGATATAACACGTGCTCGAGGGTGCATGGAGCCAGGTTGACGACAAGGACGGAAGGGATTGAAAGAAGTATGAGAGTTCACCAAAATAACAGAAAACTTTCACAATTAGGATGAGTTAGAGAAGCAAGGCTTACATATGCGTTTTCCCACTTCCAGTGTCTGCAGCAACAATAATGTTATGCTTCAGCGATGCCTCAAACATCTCAATCTGGTATGCTCTGGGCTTGATACTTGGTGTGCCATCGCTCAAGTTGAGAGAAGCTAAACTGGACTGATCGCTGATCAACTCATCTTCTCCTGTAAGGTCTTCAACGATCTCTCTTTCCAACTCAGCAGGATCGACCTCGTCTGGGGCGTGACCAGCAGCTCCATCGAAATCCGAATCGCTCATGATGAGTGAGCGATGGGGTGGTGGAGTACAGCTAATTCCTAGCCATCTAGATATGGACCAAATTCTGGATCCTTAAGGAGTGGCTAAAGGATATGTTCTCCGGGAATGTCATTATGACGTGCACCTTCATCAGGCGAGAGCATGAGCAAGGAGGTTGGGAGCTCCAACGTGCTTCCTGCAAGCTGCCGACGCCCGCATATCCAATAATATAAGGCTTGAAACCATTTTAAAAAAAAGCAGGCAGCCATGTCGAGAGTAAACAAATATTGAAGACAACGAGGCTTCTGTGCCGTTGAGGATGTTTCGGATCAGCCGATTGGTCCGCTACCGTACTCGAATCTTCCTTTCTCCATCACCGGGAGACCCAATCCTAGAATCATCTTCACCCGTATATATCTCCCGAACCTGCGATGCCACCAAGACCTTCTCCACCACGCCTCTCACACTTCCTGTGCATACCACTCGTTACCCCTCATTCCCGCCCACAACTACAGAGCTCTTTGAATAAGTTCCGCGGAGATGTCACGAGTGACAGAACACCTGAGAATCCCGATGGAATCCCGGAAAGAGCTATTAGACCGATTGGGACTCTGCATTTGACTCTGGCTGTGATGAGTCTGTTGAGCCAGGAGCGAGTGGATAATGCGTTGAAGTTATTAAGGAGTCTAAATCTGAAGGAGTTGCTGTCAGATCAGAAATCACACCCAGGAGAGAGCGGTAACGACACAGATGTCGGAGGCTCAAGAAATGGTGCAGAAACTATGGGGAAAGGTCAAGAAGAAACAAAATTGAAGAAGCTGGAAGTCACGCTTCGAGGGCTGACGAGTATGCACACGCCTTCGAAGACTTCAGTCCTCTACTCTGCACCCGTGGATGAAGATTGCCGTCTGCAATCATTTTGTCAGAAGCTGAAAGATGCCTTCTCCGAAGCGGATCTCTTGGTACCAGATACGAGACCACTCCTTTTACATGCCACGATTGTGAACACTATCTATGTTCCTGGGGTTAATGGGAAAGGATCTGGGCATGGAAAGAACAGAGCCAAGTTAACGATTGATGCGAGGGAAATCTTGGAGAAGTATGAGGAGTTTGAGTGGATGTCAGCCGTGAGGGTCGAGAAGGTTGCGATCTGCAAAATGGGCGCAAAGAAGTTGGAGGATGGGAATGAGGAGTATGAGGTTGAGGGCGAGGTAGATATGCCTTGACCTTGGGAGTTCAAAGTGGTTGAATGTCGCTCAGAGATCCGCCAGTTCATATGTTATGAAGAGGTGAGGATGCCGAACAAACCACCTTGATCGTTTAGATGGTGATAATCATATGTGTCTTCCAGGTTGAAGAAGGACAGAAGAGCAACGGTGGGGTCGAAGAGTGGTGGGAGGGAAAAGAAACATCAACAGGAATAGTCAAGAGACAGAGCATTGCCGTTGATAAGCCATCTCTGGTTTATTTCCGCATCTAGTACAGAAAAAAGAAATCCTTAAGACATTCCGGAAACCATGGCCCTCCTCAAGTCCCGTCTCGACCTTGAGAAGATCTGAAATCTGCGACATAGAAAACTCTGACACGGTGAGCATGCTTTGAAGTAGTTTCCAGAGATACAAAAGCGTAGGATGCAGCCAGACGCCAGAGCTATGAGGAGCATTGCTGTAAGAGAAGACCATTACTCATGCGTAGACTTCAATGTCGCCACTAGAAACATGAGGCCTTGTTGCTTGGGCCACCAAGAAATTCCAGTACGAGAACGTCCGCTCCAAACGCCATTACATCTCAATTCAGCTTCCATAGAACTTCTTCAGAACCTTCTCTACCTCGGCGTATTCTTCCTTAACGGCCACCAATGTTTCCTTGATCCGGGACAGACACTTGGCCTCATCTGGTTCATCTTCTGTTCCTGCTTCGTCTTTCTTCTGCCCGTAGTGTTGAATCTTTTCGCAGGAGTCTTTGACCTTTGTGAGACCGAGTGTGGCAGATGAGCCCTTCAGGAAATGACCAAGCGAAGAGAGTTGCGCAAGATCGCCGGCCTTACTATTCAAGACGTTAGTGGTCTGCCATAACGATGGAGGTCTTGTGCCGAGTTACAGTGCCTCGTCCATCTTGGTGAAAGTCTGCTCAGCCTGCTCAAAGAATCCAAAGACAATGGACCGACTGAATTCGCGCTCGTCTTCGTCATCGTCCATCTCGAGGATCTGCTCGAATGTCAAGGCATCGATACTATCGCCGAGATCTGGCAGGCCAACGGAGCCTTCCTCGCTCTGTGTCGCGCGCCATCAGCTTTGCCGTCAAAAGCAATCCTGGAGGATAAAACTCACTGGATCCTCGGCGTCACGACGAGTGCTGTCCGGCATGATTGCGACAGTTGCTGGGCTCTTAAAGATCGAAATGTTCGCCGACACAGCGCCGTTCACGATTCAACGTGGGAGGTGTGGTGGCTCGCTCTTTGGATTTGAGACGTGGTTGGGGTTGCCAGAAAGTCGAAGCTTTAGCGAGGATGGTCTGATCTTGTCTCCCGAGCTCTGTTGTCCAATCTCTATTACTTGGAAGCTGAGCAAAAGAGCACGAAAAGAACGACTTTGTTGCTATTGTTATTTTTATTGTTTTTACGGAATGCTTCACTCTCAGGTCGAGTCTTTTCGGTCTGAATAAATGGCGGGAGACATTAGACAACTGGATGACAATTCTTCTTTGTGGTTCAGCGCACATACCGTCCCCACAAATTGACCTCTCTCTCTCCTTCAGGGATACATAATGGGCGAGGTGGGGTACTATCTATTAACAAGAAGATTGGCAGACAGGGGCAGGTGAGACGAAGGTTACTGACAAGGGGGGCTCTACTGAACTGTATCAGAAGTCATTGAACCGCCCCTTTCGAACCCTCGGCTACATATGAGCAAATTCAAAGTACCCGCAAGCTCCAGGGGATTAGATCATAGGAACAGATGCGACGAGGTTGTTGCACGTGTTTGCTGCCCAAAGGAGTGATGTCTGATAGGCGTCCTAGCAAGGATTATCTGATCTGCAGATGGGTCACCAAGGCCGGCCCACAAGCAAACGAAGAGATACCAAGGGAGCATTCGATGATGTACAAGTATGGCCTCTTTATGTTGTGAGCAACAAAAACAACAAACCGACGACAAAAAGAATTTGTTCTTTTAGGGTGTTTTGAGGAAGGGCGGTTGTGGCTTCAGGACAAGCTCTCCTGCCAGTCAATCCCACAAATCCAAGTTATGACGCAAAAAGGACCACGGACGTCAGCCTGCAGATCTAATGCAACGTGAGCAAGGGGGCCCCGCCAATGGATAGCAACGTCCGTTCAGCCACAGCACAGCGTGATCAACCTCTACTCGCCAGTTTGGAGTGCACTGAAAAGGCCCGAAACCCGGAAATTTTCGAAGTTTATTAACCCTTATGAAAAGACCCTTCTTCTGCGCACAACGAAGTGTTTTGGAGTGTTTATCTGGAGCCGTTTTTTGGGCCCTGTGGTTGATGCACTCCATTGAGCTCTGAGCAAAGGGGTCTATTGGAGAGGCTAGCGCACCACCCTTTCCTGGAAAGAAATCCGTTCTTCGAAGCCGCCAACCGACGGAGTCAAGAAATTCTACTCGTTAATCTTGGGGGCTCCAAACCTCCAACGGAAACCCTAGCCGATGAGTTTTCGACTCTGTTCTCAGATTCTCTCAATCGTTCGTCCAATTGCAGTTCTCTCGACTTCCTCCCGTTGGACCGGTCCGTGTTGCCAACACGCTACAAAAGTAACGGAAGCCCGACACCCCGTAATCAGCACACCGATCGCCGATTAATTGTGACCTGGAACATTACAAGACGGGAGGTCCTTCCCGGCAACGTGTGCTTTCCCCAAACGCTTCTACTGTACTGTAGACTTCTATTAATAGTTGGCGAAGGTTTCGTGTAACACTCACTTCTTCTGGTGCGGCGAAGGGGGAACATCTGACAGGTATCTCCCCCGTACACCCCTTGCGTGTACTCTCTATGTCGAGCAACATGGATGAAGGTCATAAAACTCATCGTGTACGGAAATATTTCTTTGAGCCATCATGTCTTACAAAAGAGATCTCGAGTTGTACAGTGTAACAAACAAGACTGTGTGACGTTACCCGGTTTCTGTCGAGTCTAGATGCGTCTGAATTCTATCTTTACGCCTTGGTAGCAGATCGATTCCTACTCATCTTTTCTTTCTCTCATTCTCTCTTTCCCTCCGCTTTCCCTTCCCAAGTAATAGCATTCTTATTTGATTCTCGTCTTTCATTACTCGTCGCATTTCGCCACTCCTTTGAAGCTGCTTACTTGATGCAGGCACACATTCCCTTTGAATCCACAGCCTTACAGTACAGCCTGCTACATCCGCGAATCAGCGGGAACTGCGATCCGACTCGACTCGGCCAGGGCCATTTCGACTTTCCTGGGTGCCGGGACTGCTCCGCTGTTCAACAACCACACAGCATGCAACACAAAGCCCTACTGAGAATAGTTATACTTGTCGTGCGCTTTTGTGGCATTGCTGCTGGTCAGTTCAGTCCTTTTTGCGAGTCAACCGCGATCGAGACTATTTCATCAAACTCGATCACCGTACCGCTCTTTCTCTCACAGTTCCCATCACCAATCTTCACATACTCAACACGATCATTACTATGAACAATGGAAGGCAGAGGCCCTACGAATGCGACAGGGGGGCCGGCACCACAAGAAATCTGTACATTTCTAGCATATAAGACCTTCAATGACAAGTTAGTAGATTGCCCCCTCCCGCCTCAGACTTGGGAAACGATCAGAGCTTAACTGATGCCATATAGACACCGTTACAGTACAGTGAAGGGATGGATCTATATGGAAAAGAAATATTCAACGAGTTCTGGCCCAGACTCTGGAGATCTACTGATTATGGAGGGTCGGGAGTTGGTGAGTGACGAAAATTACACAACTTGACGTCTGGCCATCTTGTGCCAGTACTCCTGGAGAACTTTGCGACGACGTTTACGATGTTTGGACAAAAGTTTTCCGGTGATATAGCGGGGGCATACACGAAGCTGGTGTACTGGCTGCGGTTGGAGTTCAAACTTATATCCTTGTAATTGAGTGCAGGAGGGGTAGTATTTCTCTTCTATTTTTATGATACCATTTTGAGCCATATTCTGGGGGAGTATACTGTACAGATCTGTTTATACAAGGACTGACGGTTGTATGATGTACTGCATGGTCTCATGCTGCCAAATAGGGGTCATTTAGCGTTGAACTATTGAAACTCTCCATATCGTAATGACAACATGTTTTTGCAGAATGCCACCAGTACTCAAGATAATTTCGCGTCACAATGGGAATCTCAGGTGAACGACTATAGGACGTGGATACAGAGATCCAGTGGGAGAAGTACCCAGTACCGGAGACCCGAGTCAATTAATCAGTGAGCCCAGACATCTCTCCCCAGTTCATACTTCTCCCGGCACTCTTAGCAATGCACGTGCTATCCCGCACACCAAAACCTTCCTTATGAGCATCGTACGGCTTAACACCCAAACACTCATCCAACGTGACTAAAGGATACCCCTCTTCCTTGATACGATGAACAGCGTAAGGAACCACCTGTTGAACTGTAGTCTCTTCTGTTTCGTGTGCCAAAATCAACATTGTTGACGGATGCTCGGCCAGGATGTTATCCAGAGACGCCTCACTCTGGGCTGGGGTACTTTCAGTTGAGTCGCCAGTATCCATATCCCAGAGTATTACGGTATACTCCCTGACTTTTAGGACCTGTAATAATAGAGAATTGTAATTCCCATAGCTCGGCAGGAAGACGGTGGACTTGATTCCAAGGATTTTCCGCAGCGCGTCTTCGAGGCGAAAGATTTCTTCGTTCATCTGGTCGAAAGTGAGTGTTGTCATATCTTTGTCGACTTGGGAACCAATGGTATGCTCTTTTTCGTAGGCGTATCGGTGGGCGACGCTGTCTTCATCGTAGATGCAGGCCTAGGTAGCCGTTAGTGTCGTGGACGTGAAAGTCTAATTGGGATAACGAACGTAGTTGTTCAAGGTCACGAAAAAGGCCCCCTTCGCTCCGGCGCTGCCTAGAGTACGAACGAGTTTTTCCTCATAGACCCAGGGACCACCATCGAACGTGAGAGCTACGGTGTTTGGTACGCGGCAGCTAGATCGGACATCAGCCTCAGGGGCGGAGGAAAGAGATGATGTGATGAGGATACCACAGACGACAAGAGCTGACAAAGCAAATGAGTAAAGCATGATGAGACTTTGACAAAGTTTCGAAAGAATGATCGGATATGACTGTGACCAAGTATGCTTTGAGGAGAACGAACACATCGGGAGCCGCATCCGACTTCATATCCTCGCGAGACGAGTGCAAAACAGTTTTGGCAATATCATGCGCGGCGCCAAAACATTTCCAATGGTTGTTGATTTGCAATGTTCAGTGCTACTGAGCGATTGAGGTCTAGATGCGGGAGTCGCACAAATGACTCCACTAGGATTGACATATATGAACACAAAACTCAGCTTGAGTATTTGTGCAAATTTTGAAAGCAGAGATTTCTTAGGAGAGGCGAGGTTGTGCCACCTTGAGAAGAATGATTCCGAATGAAGACTGACCTGCATCTGAAACAGAACAATGCCTTTGATAGCAGTAGCTAGTGCATTCCTATACTGCACGCCCAATTTGGAGCGGTCAGAGGATTGGTAATCAACATTTAAAACTTCTATCCCTGCAGTATGTTTCTGGGCTTGTCGTGGTTCTCAGGCCTGGTATTACTGCCAGCGGCAGAATCTAGTGTAGCAGAGGGATGTGTAGCAAAGATAGTTGGGTTGGAATCTAATTCCGCTGGGTTGCCTGCTTCAAGTAAGCTTTCTAAACTTCGTAGGATTATGGAGATAACAGAGAATGAGGAGAGGACATGAACATACTCATCATTTCGTAAACCATCGTTCCTCCTGCCTCATGCATTCCTTTCCCATCGATCTCAGCGGCGGGCTTCCCCCGTGTACCACTAAGCGGATCTAGCATTTTGTCGTTTTCTGAGTATGAGTACGGCCTCTCTTTCCTGCGTGACAAGCGTCGGCGCCAAAACCAAATCACCAAAAGCCCTGTTATGAAAAGAAGACCGAGCACAGCGCCAAGAACCGGCCCAAGGTATCTTTGCTTCCCAGAGCGTTTTATTGAGTGTGCGGTGGCGGTGGCGTAGTGGTAGTACGTTGTAATCTTCGAAGTTTGATATACCTCGCTGAACAAGCTTGAAAGATTGGAGTTTGTGAAGCCAAGCGGTGTCGGCTCGGTTTGAGTTGCACCACCAGTAGCACTTCCCCCAATGACTCTCTGGATCGCACTCGGGACACTGTAGTTGCTCCAAACAGTGGGATCATACTTGTCGAGCCAAACACCAGAGGAGAGATTGAATACCCTAATAAAGTCCGGGATGCAAGTAGGTTCAGCTCCCCGAAGAGATGCAGTGCCCCCAATCACGATCATTTGATCCGGATAAGGTTTTGCACATACGTGGCCCGCCCGGCCATAGGTTATATTGCCTGAGTAGAGCTTTGTCCAGGTGAAGGACGGAATGGAAAGCGTCCAGACGTCATCACTCAGAGACTTCGAAATCTCGTAGCCATTAAACCCACCATACCAATATATGTTGTGACTGGAGCCGTCTTGAGCCGATGCAAGAACGGAGCAACCTTGTGTCAAAGGGCTAGGGACATCGCCGGTGGTGACCTGCTCGTACCATTCTTCCCTACCGATGTCGTAAACAGAGACGGTGGACATGAAAGTTTGGCTAAGTTGAAACTGCGAGTAATTATCAGTCAAGAAGACAATTTTGATTTATGAACGGAATGGGCTTACGCCTTCAGTGGCAGTTATTGAGTTGTCGGTTTGATTGGCATTCGAATATGCTGGGTTGACCACACCTCCAACAGCTACTAATATGCCATGTTCGGAAAATGGTACCCATACTATTTGGGCATCCGCACGCAAGGGAACTGAAGAAGGAAGTGAGGTGTTTGACCACACTGCATTCTGCTGTGCAGTCATATTTAGTTGAATGAGCGTTGCAGATTCCACATCTGCATTCGCACTTTCATTGGCAGGTGAAGGGTCAAAGATGATTTCGCCAAAGTCCGCAGCTCGAAGTCCTCCGAAGTAGAAACCTAGGTTCTCTGATGGTGCACTGACGGACCCTCCATATCCGACGTATCGTGTGATACCTGTGGGCAGAGTGCTGTTATTGAAGCCTAGCTGGGATTGATTGGCTGCGTCCGAGGAATATAGGTCGTATGAACCAACCCAATTGGCTGCCGGGACTGCAATGTCACCGAACATTGCTAGCAAGCCGCCGTAGAGAAACCACTGGTAGTCATTAGCAAACATTGCTCCACTGACGTATAAGGGTGCAATCGCCCCGCTCGAATCTCTCCTAGTCGTTGTGGAAAGTATGTCGCTGAAGTTTTGAGACATGTTGAAGGTAGTACTGAAGTTCAGAGAATAGACAAGACCGAGGGGGTTGCCATCGGCTGTCGGTCCAGCATATGATCCATCGGACAGACCTGGATTCCACCAAAGATATCCGCCATCAATGTAGAGTGTGTCTCGCACGACAGCAGCTGGAATTGGTTAGCAAACTCTTGTGGTCCCTTGGAATATAAGTGGAAACTTGCCTCGCGGGTTCTGCCAATAACACATGGTCGTACTGACTTGGTTTGGCACCCATCCCGCTTGTTGCGCGATAACAAGCCGCGAAAAGAGGGTACCAAGCAGTAAAAATAGATGTGAGAAATTCATGACAGTTTATGAAAGTTGAAAACCTCGCTGAAAAAGGGTCGCAAACGTAGAAGAGGCTCGCAGCCTTGCTATAAAGGAGGAGATAAAGCGGTGTTCGCCACTAGGTCGTATCGTGTGCTAGAACCGCCTAGCAGGACCAATTGAAGAAGCTGTGGCTGGCTAAAGTAGATGGGGCACACTGACCAGTGCAGATGAAAGCTTCTGAGGCGGGGGCGGGAACTGTCACATTGAAGCTGCACCTACAATTGGAAATTATGACGAGATGCATGCAGCACGCTGCACCTTGCACCCAATTCACGCTAGGCCGCTGTGCTCTACCTGGATCTCTTGTACCGTATTCAATACCGCCTTGGAGCTTGCTATTTTTATAAGACATGCTCGGGGGAATTGATAGACTACAAGCAAAACCTTGAAGATCAAGAGTACCGTTATTGCGGAAGAGTTTACTCCCGAAGAAACCATGTTTCTGCAATATATGGAGCAACGAGGGTCTAATGATAGCCTTCTAAAGGCTTAGTGTTAGTAAAAGACATTGCCAAGCAACTCGCTGTTAGTAGAGCTGTATCCTGGGGGGGAAATATAGTGGCATTTCTAGACCTAGCTGATATCTAGGGAGCTGAAATACAAGGAGGGGAAGAGCTCTCTTATATCACAAAAAGAGGGGAAAATACAGGCTATACCTGATTAGGCAATTCCAACGAAAACTCACCGAGTTGACGGCTCTGAAAATATGAAACGTCTGTATTTGTTTGCAACTTGCAAGGAGTGTAACAATAGGAAACGACTTTAAAAGGAGTTTGATATCACATGTCAGACTGGATGAAAGACCTTTTAGGGCAGATATATTCTCAAATGTACTTTCCATGGCATCATCAGAAAGCATTCGTACCATGGGGGGTGACAAGGTAATCGGGACACTCGAATAATGCGCTTCGATTTCTCTATCAGCTACAACAATAAAATAAAAATAAAATAGATATGCGTATAGAGAAAGTTTCAATGAATAATCCTATGGGTTCAAAATTTTTACATTATGTTGTGTTAAAAAGTTAAATGAGGGTTATAATTTTCGACTGTCCCAATTATCTTGTCACCCCCTGGTGGTACCTCGTAAACACCTTCTGTCCACTCACCATAATATGCTGTAACGCCGATGTATCCCTCAATATCCCACTCCCAATGCAACCCTCCAAAGTCCCATATAAGCCCTCCGCAAACTTGACCTTCTTCGCACTCGGCTCCTCAGTTTCCTCGGCCGCTTTATCAGGAGAAGATCGCTTTGCCGCTCCGCTTCCATTCGTACTCGCTCCATTACCGTTACTCTCTACCAACTTGGTACCAGCTCTCTTATCCACCGACCCAACAAGCGCATAAAATCCGCCTCAACAGCTCCCAAGGTCTCCTCCAACTTGTCGATTCTCTCTGCACGGTCCAGTTGCGTCAACATATCCTTGTTATACTTGTAGAGCCGCTTCTTGACGAACAGTTGCCAAAGATGGTACTCATGCTTTTTGGTAGTGAGCTCTGCGCCCGTGATCCTAGGTCGTTCTTCGATCATGGATTGTCTGGCGCCAGTAGGAATAAGTGACAGGAGTTGCATTTCAACCACTCTAGAGAACTGGCGAGGGGTGATCTTGACTTTCACTCGAAGCTGCTCGAGAGCCTCTAGGTCCATAATGACTTGTGAGGCTGCGCCTTTGGCTCGAGAGTTGGCCTTGGTGTCGATTCTGAGCGCGGTGAATTCGGGGATGGTTTGGAGGTAGGCTAGATCATTGACGTCGCGGAAGTCGTCGAAATCAACGTTCGGATCTTCGACTGTAATCTCGATTGTTTGGGGTTCTTGGGAGTAGAAGTCAAAGATGGCGTTATAGAATCTTGACCCGTTTCCAGCGTCCTGCAAGGGTGGTAGAATGACAAATTAGATATCCGGGAGCGATAGGGGAGGGAGGAGAAGGAGACCTCTTCTTAGATAGGGAGTTCGAAATCGAGGGTTGCAGAGTGTTATATTCTTTGCTTCTTTGCAGATGGAGAGGAGGGTGGTGTGATCGGTTTGTAGAGAAAGCAACGGTAGACTGTGGAATAGCCTATAAATGTGTAAGGAGAGATCGGGGAAGTAACTTCAGTGGTCTTCTTTTAGTAGAGGAAGAATACCGTCCATCATTCCAGGACCACTCTAGGTTATCGATATTGATAAGAGTGCCACCTTCGATGAATAGAGGAATGCGTATTTATATCCGCTTCACTATCTTCTGGACAGCCAAATCTGCCAGACTGCCTTTCCAGATCTCGTACGTTTGTCCTCTAGCATCAGGGGTCTCCCATATTCTCCGGGTAGCTTCCAATCGGTATACGAGGCATCGGCAATAGCAGTCTCAAAAACAGCAGACTTCTCAAAGGCCGCTATAAACGATCAGCAGTTGTAAAACTCGACTTACAGGGCCATTCTCACTCTTAGATATATGGCTCTAGTATCATCTTCAGATCAGTGGGACCTGTCTCGGCTACGGTCTTGAATATCTTGGTATACATGATCTGCAAGCTCGAGCGCATATCGCAAGTATTGTATCTGAGATTGATTTTCAAGCCGTGGGAGCCAATCACCGAAGATTGAGTAGGTCATTTTAGGGTTGAAGGAGTGTAGAGTCTTCAAGCCTCCATCACCAAGAGTAACGAGCGAAATGTGAACGGCATCGTTGGATTCGGCGGACCCTGGAGAGGAGAGAGTCGGCTTTGAAGACTTAGCAGGAGAAGTATCGAAGCAGATTTACGCCCCTCGCCGGCGCAAGTTGAGCGCAGCAGAGCTGAGACGTTGTCCGTTTGCGCCGGGGAGAACACTTGAATGAAGGATTATCTTGGGGGATTGGTAATATATACAGTTACCTTGAGCATCAGCCATCTTGCCCGATAATGTGACATGGAGAAGGCTCCGGGACTTTCTTCCTTCCTTCCTCCAGAGACTTTAAGAGAGTCGCACAGTTTCTTGGCCCTTGTCTATACTACTATGAGAATCAAGATTTCTTTCCGATCACGGTCCGACTTTTGACAAGTAAGACTTGAGGAACGATCGAAGGTGCAATCGCAGATGACTAGGAGTCAATGTGCGAGAGCTCGAGGGGATTCGCACAATTGGCCACGAGTGTTCATTTTCACTTCAGCCTTTTAGCAGCGGCAATAACTCCTCCAAGTCTCCTATTTCCTGTTCTTCGACATCTAGCGAATTGTTGAACAGATATGAACCATTCAAAATCCGCAGATTAGGGAGATTATTCCCGCAATCATGGAGATGATTCGGTATCAAGATCCCACATGTTCGCTGAAATGCGGGGAAGCTTTATAGAACATCCAGTGACGGCATCGTGTTTGTTTTGTCCGAAACTTTGAACTTTTGACAGATTCTTAGTAATTCGCGGGTAGTGAGACCCCTACAGAGGCATCTACGGGAATAACAAGAGGGCCATGGCGGGGTCTGTATATGATGTCAATATATATTAATCTCAAGTCGAGCTGCTGAAATTCCAGAGTTGTTCATTCAACACGAAGAATTCAAAATTGAAATTGTGAGATCTCAATATGGCAAACTCAAAGACAGTTCACATTCCTCATCTTGGTGGAATTGATGTTGGGTTTGTATCCTTTTTGTGCAACCCACGAGAATGCTCTAGCTAACGCCGTTCAGATACCAGATGCCACATCCTTACAACCCTAGCAAGCCAACTTTGATCCTCGTAAATTCTTTTACGACAAGCTCAGAGCTGTACCGAAGCCAATATGCAAACAAGGCTCTGACAGACACGATGAACATTTTGGCAATTGAGCTCCTAGGCCACGGAAAGACCAGAACAAAGGCGGAAAATTTCACATACTGGGACACGGCTTTGATGAACCTTCAAGTTATGGATGCGCTAGGAATCAAGAAGGCTTTTGTGCTGGGTACTAGCCAAGGAGGTTGGGTAACTGTCCGTATGGCTTTGCTGGGACCTGACAAGATTGAGGGAATCATTCCTCTTGGGACCTCTATGGTATGCGCTGATGTTTGCTCGTTCTCCCTCAACGGCCGGTTACTGATTTGGATTCTGTAGGATTACGAATCCGAACGCACCAGAAAGCTAGGCTGCTGGGACGGTGTAGATGCCTGTACGGGGCCCCATCAACAAATGGACAACGACCAAATCTACCCCAGACTTCAAGCCCGGTCTCGACTACTGCAACTTTCTCATAGACGTCGGGTTCGGCAAGAATTGTCCTTCAGAAACACGAGAATTCTGGCAGAAGACTATCCAGGCCAACTACACTGGTGATGACGGTCGACGTCGTGCCAGAATGGCTGCTATTAACCTCCGAGAACGTGATGGACTTCATGGACGTTTGTTTGATGTCCACTGTCCTGTCCTCTGGCTCCACGGAACGGATGATGTTGTGTATTCGGTTAGCAATGCGCAGGAGGAGATCAAGCTTTTCATGAATGCGAAGTCTGCTGAGCTCGTGACAGTCCTTGGTGGTGCTCACTTCTTGTCAGCGTCTCATCCGGAGGTAGTGGACAGAGCGCTGATTAACTTCATCACGAAATGGGCGAATAAGCATATCTGAGGATTACTCTTTGCGTCAGGGGGAAGGAGGGTTATTTAGAAAGTCGATTAGACGAAGATACTCCCCCAAATCTCTCTTTGAGCTGAATAGTATGTACCGTATCAATTGGGTTATAAGACCGTAACTTGCACATTAAAATTCACCACTTCAGGCCCCGTTGCAGGGGTATTTTTGGTGCGTTCCCAGCGCCTTATAAACTGGGGGTTCTTGTAGTAGGGTTGGAGTCTTATAAACCTATTAATACGGCATGCAAACACAAAAATAACAGATTTTTGTTCATGGTATCCAATAATAGCACTCACAGGCACCTCAAGGTTAATGGAGTGTGACAGCCTCGTTCCATAATTGCTCAGCCTTATCCCCACATCTCAGCAACGAATTAGGATCTTGCGGGAAGATCTTCGCTTGGGGGCGGCCTTGTCAAACCGCCCCTAGGCAGCCATAAAATGTACTTTACCCTCTCCGCACAAAAGGCCTCACTTCGATCACGGAAAGGCGTCGATGATGATGTTCCCAGTTTCTCCCTTCCCATCCTCAGTTGCATCTCAATCATGAGCGAAAAGAAACCACCCCGCGCCGTGCGGGTTACTGGAAAATCGCCCATCGCAACTCCTCCCCGCGCAGCCATCCAAGGACGCTCAAAGACTGACCACCACGACGACAACGCCTCCACGAAATCCACAAAAAGCACCCCTGATACCAATGCCTCCACCAATGCCTCAGACGACGAAGACGACAGCTTAGAAAATGCAAAAGATAAGAAGATCGCAGAGCTGGAGAAGGAATTGGCGACCATGGAAGACGAATTCGAGCGCGAGCTTACACAATTGTCTCATAAGTTAACGAATGAGAGCGAGACGGCGATTTTCTGGCAGCAGAAACACTCCTCCTTAAACCAAACGTTCCTCAAGACGGATACGGATCTCAGACTTTTGCGCGCAGAGCTTAGTGGGTATCAGAATTCGAGGGAGGAGAGGGATAGGGATATCAAGACGCGGATCTCGAGTCTGATGTTGGATCGAGATGCATTTCGAGAAGCGTATAATGAGGCGATGGGTGAGCTGAGGGGGAAGGATGATATGATTAAGGCTCTGCAGGGGCAGGTCTGGGGACTGAAGAGCTTTGTGAGTTCGAGTTCCAAGATGGATGAGCAGGTTACGGATGAGGCTTTTGGGGAGCGCATGCAGAGGCTGGGCAATGGGTTACAGAATTGGGTTATTACGGGTTTTAGAAGGGCGAAGATTGGTATGTTGCTCATTCCTCTTGTAGCTCAGAGTGGATTTCCTAGAATTCCGTTACTTGCTTTGTTTGGGAAGTCAGTTACTGCCAAATTAGCAAATCTTCTTTCGGTACCCATCCCAAGTTTTCCCGGGGGAGATGAAAGTAAAAATTGGTGTCTTTGCAACCGATTTCATCGGACAAATGTGTTGGGTGATTTCACGGGGGAGCTGAGAAAAGTGTATTATTCCCTCCTACTTTCGGTCTAACTACTGAAAATGAAGGAGCGGTGAAAGCCGTTGCTTTTCTGAGACGATTTCAAGCACAAGACGAATTGAGTGATTCGAAGCTATACTCCAATTCTTCTCGATCTCTCCATTTGCTTGGCTCTAGAGGCTCTATCTGTCTGATCAATACTCTAACACCAAGACCAGACGTTGAAAAGGCAAATGACGAAATTCGTGATCAATTACTGCAATTGGTGCCCACCTATGAACCTCTAGCAGCATCCTCCAAAGTCCACCTAATACAGTCACTCGTATCACGACTCCTAGTTGACCGCATCTTCAACGAATACTTTATTGGGCTTCCAAAAGAGCATGCCGACAATTTAAGTAAGGTAGAGAAATATCTCGGTGGTTTTGGTAAGACGTCAAAGTTGCCTAAAACGTTTGAGCCTCATGGCTGATTGGATCTAGGCTCTGCAGAGAGCATGAATCAATGGCGCTCAACGACTCTCGCCATTCTCCGAAAAGAAGCGCCCGAAAAACTGCAAATGGAAACAGCTACGGTAGTAGAAGCCATCGTAACGCAAGTAAACAGCATAATGGGCTCCATCAGCGATGTCCAGAGTTCAGAAACAAGAGACCAGTCACTCCGAGCATTGGTCACCAGTTCCATAGAACTGTCCCGATTATTACGAGTTCAAAAGGCTGTGTTTAGCATAATGATGCCTTCGATAGAGGCTCATCAAAGAACAATGTTTGATGCGGAGAGCATGGAGGATATTGGTGGAGAGGACGAAGATACGTTACATGAGCGGGAGATTAGATGCGTGACTTTCCCCGGGATCGTCAAGAATGGTGACGAGAATGGAGAGAGAGGACATCTGAGAAATATGGTTGCCAAAATAAGAGTGCTTTGTGCGCCTGATTGATAGGGAACTTAGCAAGGTAAAGGCATCGAGGGGGGCCGGCCGGTCGGGAAGAGTGTGGTATGGATCCAGGGGCTCAGGGCCGGTGACTCGCATAGATGACGAAGCAGAGCCCGTCAGACTAGATTCATAACCTCCCGTTGACTGGTTGAAAGTCGAATCATTATCAAATCTGAGACTTTCTGACTGATCCTGAAGAGCGGTCAAAAATCCAATCCGTAAGCAGCAAACACGTGACAGTCCATTGCAGCCTCCTCGCGGTGAAGTTCATCTTTTCTGGAGGGGGAGCTAGAGTCCCAAAAGATTCACGGAGAACTGGGCCGTGAGGCTCAGCTGGGAGATATCGGAGCTAGGGAGGACGTGTGACAGCCAAAAGCCGTGGTTGATTGGCTTGCGGGAAGAACCGTTGTTGCAGACTGCATGATACTACGTGCGAAATCTTGCAGTTGAAGAAATATCCGACGAATCCAAACCCAGAATTGGCAAACTCTAATAAAATAATTACGAAGGGTGTGAGTGTGTGGTCGATGTCGTGCCTCCCGATCTGATAGAAGCCTTCTGTTTGCTTGTAGAGTGCAGTCTTGGGACAGACCGAGTCCATTCAAAAGTCTAAAATCGCTATAATAGCATCCAAAGTACTTGAATATCCAAAATCTGGTCCGATGACTCCAAAGCTTCGAGAATCCCTTTCGATTCATCATAGAAACTCGAATTGGAAATGATGGCGGCCAGTAACAGTATAGGAATGCACCTAGAAGAGCGGTGTGCACGTCCAGAGTTTAAGCTTTTCGCAGTTTGCTTTGTTGTCTCCCTTAAGGAGGGCCATCTTTTTGCCTAGCCCAAGCAACGACTGCGTGCATGCGGGCAACCTATTTTGGCTACAAGGAGCTCTCGCAACCTTCAAGCTTCAATTCGTTCCAAACAAATCAACAATCGATGCCGGATCCCAATGTACTCGAGGAGAAGGGGGCGTGCTTCATCCTCGCAACCAGTTTGGCCAGCTATAGTTCCTCAACTATGCATGTATCTCTGTACAAACGAAGGCATGCTGTGTCGTGGATCCCACGACTCCACGAAACCCAGAAAATTCACCATGTAGCCGACTTGAACGAATGAGGTTGACCTTGGACCGTCTCGTGAGTCTTTTGATCGTCATCAACTGGTGATTGGTGATGGAGAGCCGCTGTAGATGGTGGGTGGTGGCTCCTTCCTTCGTCACCCGCTTCTCTTCAGAGACCCTAAAACGCAATCCTTCCCATGAAAATTAGATTTCGCCAACTTTCCATTGAGATTGTATTCTCTTCAGAACACCCAATAAAAAGGATTGCTCTGAGCTGTATTGACCATCGGTATTTATTGTATTGAAAACTTCGAATTTACGACGTACCGACAAGACCGGCGGCAGTCAAGGATCCCTGCGCGTGTTGGCCATCCCCTCTTTTTTTGCTTCCGCCAAGTCACCAACTCCTACCATCTAGAGCTCAACACCAACAACGACGCTCCAGCTCTGATTTCGACACAGAAATTGGACCAAGCCCTATTTCGTCCTTGAAGGTACGGAGCCAACTTCCATTCTCTAGGAAACGGGTCTCGAGCTGGTTCTCGCTGAAACCGCATCCTTATCTTGGAGCTTTATCAGTCACCCTCAACCCCGCCTCGTCATCGTGCTGGCACAGAGGATATTTTGGACCAAGTACTCGGAATCGATTGCGATGGCAGGGAGATTGAGCGACAGAGTCCAGTTTTTATACCTGAATTACGAGGAACCTAGATGTTCTCTCCTTTCAACGTCGCCCGAAAGCACATTGAGCACACCGAAGAAACCTACACAA
>NXFV01001580.1:0-13405 GCA_002803225.1 Gamarada debralockiae | reverse complement strand
TCAACGCATTCAACCTACAGTGAACAGGTCTCTTAGTGACGCATCCACTGCGAGCTCATATCGTGGTAGCGACGGAACCTCAAGCCGACAAGATTCGGTATCGACCACCGCTTCGTCGGTCAGTAACGGTGTCCCTCCTTGGCATCCGCCCACATTTGTCCAACAAATGGCCGCGCAACCCTACAATTATGGTTACGACTTGCCATGCGAATTCTTCTTTCTTGGGTGCGGTCTGCGATTCAATCCGGCACACTTCGAAGCGTGGATTTCGCACTCGGCGTCTCACTTCGTCAACACACCTCTCCCTCCCACCGCGATCTGCACATTCTGCGATTCAGACGATGCTGTTTTCCAGAGCAACGGCGATGCTATAAGGAATTGGCGAGAGCGTATGCTTCACATCGGCGAGCATCTCCAGAATTTCGACCCCTCCGACAATATGCGACCTGATTTTTGGGTTATCGAACACATGTGGAGGAATGGGCTCATCAGTCTCGAGGACTATGAATACGCACTTAAGGGCTCGGAGAGACCTTACTGTGAGAATTTGCATCCACCCGATTATCAAACGCCAGAAACTCCCGAAGCATTGCGCAGGAAGGAGAGAGCTTCGCGAGAGCCGCATAATATGCGTAGGGAGGAAAAGCAACGGAGGGACGAAGGGAAAAAGGGAAAGAGCAGGGAGACTCATATATCCTCCCACTCACACCGACATGGAAGACCTCGAGTCGAGAACAAGCGGTGAACTTCGGGTGAGGCGTCGTAGGATTCCTCGCGCATATTGAAAACCGTGCACGATACATCGTTCCGCGTGAACGGTCTAGCACCTAGAGAAGGACGGAAGCGCTTGGTATAATTTGGCAAAATTTCTGTGCGATGTGGCTGGAGGCCGGAGCCTCATGGTGGCGAACTTCGGCTCTCCCCGTTGCCTTCTTGATTTGAAGGACCATAGTTTTTCGATTTGACTTTCTTCTCCTGTATTTCGACTTTTTTCCAGGGCGTTATGATGGCTCTCGGGTACCTGCAGATAAAAACCTCGTGTTCAAGGCAGACTGAATGCGTGGTCAGACCGGTTAGGCAGACCAGCATGTCCGCATCTCGTGATCCTTCAGCTGCATTTCAATGGATAGTTCGGCGTTTTTGGCATGGTACTCATGATGATTGGTAATGAGTTGACGAAAAGCTTCATGTCGTTTTCTTATACCCAGATTTCAAGCCTGTTGTCTCTTTGGATGGCGTACCGTCTTGTAGACTTGAATAATGATTGTCTTCTCTTTCTTCACCGAGTCAGTGCTACTGCTATTAATTAGAACCTTGTAAGGATTTCTTGGAACGTATCTCTGCAGGGCCGCCTGCGAACTTCGGAATGTTCTTTTGCAACCCATCCATTCAGACGAGGTTTGGCTTCCGATCTTTGTCGCTCCCAAGCTATGTGCAACGAAGAACGAGAATGCGATGTAACCTCTTAGGTCACCTTCGGAATGTTATGCCATGGAAATCGAATCTTTGGTGCAAGGCAGTGCTGCACAAGAAGGAGGATGTTGATGCCTCATAGGTAATCTTATAACTATTTTCACAAGGCAACCTTTCCCTCAAAGTGGTAATTCAACCCGTTTCGACTCAGGCTCAGAAATTTGCATAGAACGAAGGAAAAGATATTGATGAGCTCTTATAAACCAACCTTTGCATCAGGTAGGATGGAGATCCAGCCTTCGCCTGCTCAAGTTTCCCCCCAACCCCCCCGGGCCACCCCACTCGGTGCCTCACGGCCTCCCACGACCTCACACTAGCCTTTGACACATGGAATAATTTAAGTTCAGTTCTAGAGGCCCTGTTTATTGTATTCAATTGGTCTTCAAGGAACGAGAAGCTTGCAGCGTCGAGTCATTTTGCCTTCACCTTGCTGCATGCACAGCCCCACCCCGTTTGAGCAAGACGGTAGAGATTTCTCCCATCTTTCCCCAACTAATCGCCACTAGTAATCTGATAGTTATCACAGGAAACCCATCCATTCCTGTCCTTTAATTACTACTTCCATAGTGCCCTTTCTTCAACTCTACACAGTTGATGCAGTGGATGGCTACAAGCCCAATTCGCCTCGTTTGCCGACATGTCCTATTGGTCTATTGAATAGCCTCGTATTGATGCCCGACCCAGCATCGCAACTTTCGCTGAGGGAATATTGGCGGAGAGAGACATATAATTGTAAACTGTGGGATATCATATGCATTGCCACGTACTAGCCCACGAGACTGACGATCTGAGCGATGGGTTCCCCTTGGAAGGAGTTGGGGGTTTCTCTTTTCCAACCTCCTCTTCTAGTCCTCTATAATCCTTCGAACGAGTTCAATTATTCAATGACAGAGCCCTCTAACACGATACTCTTTGGAGGGCAGAAGCTTTGTTGTCAGACTTAGACTTGACGCATGTTCGGTGCGTCGCCGACGAACTCTCAGCCCTGTGGGCGGTATCTCGAGAGCTAAACGTCGACTCACAGTATTGCTATTGTGCCTAGGTTTTACCACATCTGCCGCCCTCCTCATCATCGCCTTCGAAACGATCAGAATTCCACTCGATCGGTACTCTATGTCTAGGCACACGGTCTGCGTATGGTCTTCCTACAGACACGGGAGAGTTCGAACGCCGTTGTCCGCCATTAGTTACTCAACAAATGAAGCTGGTCTAACATACACTCGTCTGTCGCACCGATGAGCCCTCTGTAGGGAAAACTGCTTCCAGGGCCTTTGGCCTCAGAGATATTTTATCGCTACCGTCTTGCGAGCATGGTTATGAGACGAGAATTCTCTCTCTGTGTATTGTGCACTGACTGACAGGCCTGCCAGTAGTGCCCTTGGCCAGAAGTTAACAAAGGTGGAAAGTTGTTCGAGGGCGGTTCACGATCAAAAAAGAGCTCAAATTCCCCCCAGCAGATATCTGTCAAATGTGTCACCTTTCGAACAGGCTAGGAAATTCCCAACTTACATTCACAGCGCTCCCTTATTCACACTACTCGCGTGAGGCAGTTGGTCTCGTTCTATCTATAAAATAGTTGGAAATCTTTCCACCAATTAAAGTCCTCTCACCCACAATTACAGTCTCCTATCCAGATCAAGAACAACCCGAAAGCAATTCAACAAATTAAAATGCAAATCAAAATACTCTATCTTATGTTGGTGTTCTGCGCCATCTTTGCTTCGACTGCAATCGGCGAGAACGTATCTCCCCATCGCTCTTTCGCTAGCGTTTGCGGCTAACAACTTAACGGAGTCGAGCAATGGTGATAGCATGAAAAAGGGTGGGGGAGGAGGTCATGGTGACGACGATGGAGGATTTAGGGGTGGTGGAGGAAATGGCCTGAATATACCGTGGGCCTCCTATTCTCGTGGTGGTTCCTAGGAGCCTCAGCTGGCTTGGTGGTTGACGCCTTGCTCACGGGTAGTTCATGATCGGAGCATTGGTGAATAGAAGGTTAAGATGAAAAATCGATACCCTCATTCGCAAAATCGGTTTGTTTGCTCACAAAATGGAGCATTATGGTATTTGAATCATTACCATATCCACATTTGCTGCCGTTACAATGATCCCAACGTACCTTACGGTGGTGATTTAGGAGCAGTCGCGACTTATCCCCAACTCACTTTCAGGGGCTCGCTTGCGAAATCATCGCATTATCGCATCATCGCTGTCTTCACGCATTTCCACAGAGTCAACGCAAAGAATTCGTTAGAGATGGGACAAGTATCGCCTGTAAAAATTCTAGAATATTCCAAAAAGTAAAAAGAGAATCAGCACTTGCGGGTTCTCATCGCCCTCCCTCCTTCCCTTCCTCGCTTACCACACAAAATCAAAGCCGAAGATATTCTTGCCCAAGCGAGGCCAAAAAACTCAGGTCTCACCATACGGGCGAGTCCTTAGAAAACCGCTCGGATGGTGTGGTTTTTGAAGTTGTGTCTGTTTCGAAGGGAAGAAGAGGGGACTTACCCCCTCTCGTGAATCTCCCCTTGTGACCTCGGGGTTCGAGAAGTTTCCCCACGACTACGGAACACTTTGCTACGCTCAATGCCGGACATTTGAGACCAGTTTAGGCTCTGGTTGTCGATTTGGCGAGTTTTACTCGCGGAATGGGCCGTTTGCTTCAGGGAAAAGCTCTTGTTTATATATAGGACTTGCTCGGAAAAGGGAGGTAAGCGAGGCGGTGATGGCGGATGGACGCCGCACTGGCTCTGCCAGGTCGATTGTTGAAGGCGGATAGGTCGGTATGGACCTGGATCGCGACTATACAGTAATTCAATGGCGTTGGGATATTCACAGCGAACCGCAGGTTTACTGAGTGGGCAGAGGACACGCTGGGTCAGAACGTCAATGGGAAGATATCAACCCTTGAGTTCCCGTCAACGGCTACTAAATTGAAAAAGGGCGTTGCCTAAGAGACACAGAAGCCCAAGCCATTTGACCTTTAGCCATTTCCTTGAGCCTCAGCGTCAAGAACGACCTGTTTTTGATTACTAGCGCGGCAGAACGATTGATACCTTGTTCCAGTTTTACGAAATTCTCATAAGAGCAGCACGAATAGGCAAGAACGCAGGTACGAGTTCAAATCATAAGATATGGCACAACGTAATAGGAGTGTATGACTTCAATAAAGGGTATATGTGCTCGGACGCGAATCTGCAAACAGGGGTATCTTGAAATCCATATCTCCAAACGCCCAGCATAGAACTCCAATATCGCTTACAACTCTACAGGCGATCATAACTCTATCTGGCAATACAATTCCAATGTGGAACGGAATAGATCTGGCTAAGGTGCTGGTGATGACAGGGGTGGGTCGGGGTCTCGTGATATCGATATTCCTGTCGCCGGATGACTCGAGGGTAGGGACGTCTATGCTTCGTGAATGCGTTAAGTCGTATGAAATTCGTTATTCGATGACTGGTCGTTGAGTCGTGATGATTCATTGAAGAGGTGCTCGTCGAAGAACCATGTCTTTCGAGGAGTCACTCGATGCTGGCAAGTGGAACGGTGATCGCCACCTCCTCATCGAGGGCTAGTGGGGCTGGCCATTGATGTCTCAATTGATGCATGTCTCTTATGCATCAAAGGGGAGTTCTGCAATTCAGCTACAACACCAGCCCAGCCCATTTTCTGCATTCCTCCACTCGCATCATTGTGACCCATCGCCTGGGTCGTCAACCTCCTCAGTGGAGGCTTCTTCGTGATGCCCTCGGCCAACGCATGAGGCAGACTAGGACGTAATTGCATCTTTGGTGTATGATGATGCTTCTCTGGATCCTTCGCCGGTCCCTGTTCCGACGTGCTCTTCGCAGCAATCAATCCCATGTAAACGACGAGAAATCGCATCCGTAAAAGGTCCAGCCGCCTCGTTCTCTCCTCCAAGCGCGTTCTTTTCGTGGCCCAAAGGATGCGCGAGCTAGATCTCAACCGCATTGTTCCCTCCTCGATCAACAACGCATTGATGTCTTCCCTCAAATCGTCTCCCGCCTTCTGGATTTCTCTAAGAAGCCTTCCCAGCCGCAACTTATCCTCCAGACGTGTAACCTTCGCCACATCCCGGTCGTATGATTCGTTCTCCTGAATTGAGAAATCCACTGCATCTATGAAGGTCGTGATTTGAGAGGGAGCCTCGAGGTACGCGGTCGTGTAGGCCGTGGCAGCTTGGGCCAGGAGGAAGAGTGCCACGAAAGAAGCGGTCAAGAGCAGTAAGATTGTCCATAATTGCAAATTGGATGTTTCTGCCATTTGGTATGTATGGCGGAAGTGGATCAGAAAGCTATCGATACTTTCGCATTTCGTAGGAATGGCCGGAAGACGTGTAACTGTAGGAGGCGAAATATGATGTAGAGAATGCAAGTCCAACAAACTGAATGTGGTGGTCCAATGAAGCGGATGACTGATGCCACTACTGTATCCCCTCCCCTGCAATTGCAGCATTCGAATTCGACAGAGTGAAATTCACTACAAGTTGGACTCCAGTCATGGCGGAAAACTAACAGCTTGAAGAAACAAATACTCTTGTGATGTATTTGTCTGGATTGCTAGCAAAGGAGATGTTGAAGCAATAAAAAAGTTAGGGCTGTCGTCATTCAGAAGCCACTTTTGGGAGGTGTGGCGGGGTACTAGTAAAGCCAAAAATGCAATCCCATAACTCCCCCACATCGTCCTGAATTAATTTATGTGAGCTACCAAATTCAACCACAAGCATTCAAATAACAAAATGGCAGAAGTCGAATCAATACCAGCAGTCGAGCCTATTTCAACAGAAACTCCCTCACAACCCTTCCCCAACATCTTCCAATACCCTTCCACCACCTCCCCGCTCCTCATAACTCAAGGCGCAGAAGCCCTGCTCTACCGCAGCACCTATCTGCTCCCCTCCCTCTCTTGCGCTCTCAAATACCGACCCTCAAAGCCCTACCGCCATCCCATCCTCGACGCGCGCCTCACAAAACACCGCATCCTCTCCGAAGCGCGTGTGCTAGCAAAATGTCGACGCGAAGGCGTCCCCGTGCCTGCTGTATATGCACTTGATGAGACAGCGGGATGGCTGATGATTGAGTGGATTGAGGGGGAGGTAGTTAGGGTGAGATTGAATGAGTGGTTGAAGAGGCGGAAGGATACAGGAGTGGAGGAGGGGGTTGATGATGGGGAGTTGGTGGGCTTGATGGGGAGGGTTGGGAGTGCGGTGGGGAAGATGCATGGAATTGGTGTTGTGCATGGGGATTTGACGACGAGTAATTTGATGTTGAGGCCGTGGATGGAGGAAGTTGTTAATGGGGATGGTCCGAAGGAGGAGAATTTGCTGGATGGGGAGATTATACTGATTGATTTTGGGCTGGCAAGTCAGAGTACGCAGGATGAGGACCGGGCGGTGGATTTATATGTTTTGGAGAGAGCCTTTGGGAGTACGCATCCTAGAGCAGAGAGTCTGTTTAAGGAGGTGTTAAGCGCGTATGGGAAGAGCTTCAAAGGGGCGAATGTCGTTCTGAAAAGATTGGAAGATGTCAGGATGAGAGGAAGGAAACGAAGCATGTTGGGCTGAATGATATCCATGTTGACATTTCTGCTCATACCCCCGGCTCAGCGCGCCTTTCAAGTCTACTTAAAAACGAATAACCCAGCGCTATCAAATCTCCCATATGCACACTGCTGGAAACGCCCAACGCTCGCAAATCCTTCTCAGGTGTTCCGTATATGCATCTGATTGTCTAAAATCGCATCCCCCTTGAGCTTATTCCTTCAGCTCGGCAGCTGCAAAGTACCCTTTATTCTCAATAACGCCCCGATCCCGAACAACAGCAGTATACTTGACGACCCATTTCGGTGTCAGATCTCCCTTCATACCATCTATACCTCGCTTGGACTCCGAAAGTACTCCAGCACCCCTTACTCCTTGTCCCAAAAGTTCTCTCAGTGTTCCACTCGGCAAGATATTTGTACAGTCGTTGTGGGTGAGAAGCTCGATTCCTTCCGATTTCGCAAATTTGATGAGCGGAGGTGGGACATTGCAACAGTCTTTGACGTTGATTTGGTCCACCTCTGGCCGGACCTTAACTCGCGCCAGAAACCTAGATAGCTTCTCACTGCCATACTCTGCTATGCCTAGCTTCTTGACGACACCCTGGTTATATAACTCCTCCACTGCCGGCCAAGACGCAATTTCCTCTTCATCATTTCCTTGCTGCGAATTCTTCTTGTCTGCCTCCCATTCGCAATCTCCCTCAAAGGACATGCCGGGGAAGGAGACAATCAAAAGATCGATTGTCTTGACTCCTAATTCCTTCAGAACCAGCTGTACAGCATCTTTCGTATATGCTGCCCTCTCCGCGACCACTGCGCCAGGTAGGTAGAACAATTTGACTGTAATATCATACTGACTTGGCTCTTCCGCCAAGCCAGACATTGACCAGTCTATCGTAGGAATGTAATAGTCGGAGCCGTCGCGAGTAGTCCAGGTCGAGACCTGAGGTCGATGGGAGGGTTTATCTTCATCGTAGCTATTTCTGCCACTGCCATTCGTCGCGGATAGGGGAGGAGAGTAGTCTTGCTGTGCTGCGAGGAAGTTCGATCGGAGGGAATTCACCAACTCGAGGTTGCTCCTATCTGTGCCAGGTTTCCGTATAATTCCTGGCCCGCCGGCCATGATATTACTGAACACATGATTTAGCTCTCATATGTCAGGCTTGAATAGCAAATTAGAGGCACTTACGACGTCGAGAGTATCAATCGCGTCATGATGCCCTAGGTGTGTTCTCCGTGCCGGGCGAGCGATTACAAATAGGAAAACTTCACAAGGAAGTTTGAAATGGCTGGAGAGGAGCGGTCGAATTATAGAAATAGATGAGAATCGCGATCTAGAAGCGAATTTGTGAATATTTACAGAGAATGGATTTCAGTGATTTTCATAGAAGTTACTGTAGATAGAAAATAGCCATTACATGATTGAAATTTGGAAGCTACCCTACTTTTCTGGAAGGCTATCGCGCTTTGAAACAACCCCACCATCCAAATTTCTCGGACCCCTGCTTAGACCGGATATTAGCCTTCCATCACCACCCACAGCGAGCATTCAAAGTATCAAAACTGTTCTGCGCAGTGAAGATGGCTATCAAGTAGGTTGTCAAATACCAAGTTGAAAGTCCTGCTTGAACAATGCTAATAATCTATCTGCAGCTACCTGATCCTACTCTCCCGGCAGGGCAAAGTCGTACGTATTCCAAAGACATCAAACGTCTCGTGGGAAGGAAGCTGAGCGGTCAACAGAGGCTTGCGAAGTGGTTCACCACTCTGTCACCTAAGGAGAAGGCGAAGATCATCAAAGATGTCTCCCAGTTGGTTTTGGCACGGCGGACGAGAATGTGCAATTTCCTGGAGTACAAAGGTTGCAGATGTTGCCCGAGTTGCCACGCTGGCCGCTGACAGGTATCCATCCAGATTCGAAGATAGTGTATCGTCGCTATGCCTCCCTCTTCTTCATCGCCGGATGCGCATCGACCGATAACGAGCTCATTACCCTTGAAATCGTGCACCGCTACGTCGAACAGATGGACAAGTACTACGGCAACGTGTGCGAGTTGGACATCATTTTCAATTTCCAAAAGGCATACTTCATTCTAGATGAGTTGCTATTAGCTGGGGAGATGCAGGAGAGTAGCAAGAAGAATGTTCTACGGGTGATCTCGGCACAAGACTCGATAGAAGATACAGAGGTGAGTGAAGCTTGTTCTCTTGACTCTCTGGGTATTCGCTGTCAAATATGTCAATGGAGGCAGTCCCCTATCTGGGAAACTTACGAAGTCTCTCAAATACTGACACCTGTTACCCCCGCATCAGGTCGACGAGGAAGTTACGAAGATCATGTGATTCACGACTCTTTATACATGTACACAGAAGATATGGGTGGCTGGCGTTTGCCGCGTTTTGGCGCCTAGGAATTATACATATTGCATCGGCTTCAACAAACTCTCATCTTGTCTCCTGCTAATCTGATGTTCTGACGTTCTAGGAAATTGAACCATTGATCAACGGCTTGATGAATGTCGGTCTTCTTACTTAGCGTCTCTCTTCGACACATACCACTGCGTTAATGAGCGATGGCGTATGGAAGACCCGAGGTTACATTCGCGGAGTTTACGGTTTTGGCTGCCCTTGGAGGTTGGAGGCGTTAATGGCGATGGATTGGGAAGGGCATGGAAAAGGTGTTGAGGAGAATTGAAGGCGCAGCAATATGAATTCGATAAGTCCCTTTTACAAGGAAGTGCTATGTTGACCTAGTTGAAGATGATTGGTGAGGGAAACAGCTAATTGATCCTGGATTCGAGGTGCTCCTTTGCCATCAGTCATGGATACCGCCCATTTTGAAGCCTTCTTTTCTTCGAGCGTTTTCGAACAAGAAGCAGCGACAACCCCGGGAGAGTCCAGACAACCTTCTGTTAGATCAAGCTCAGTAAAAGATTAGGATTCATTAATGCCTTTATGAATCGCTCAGGGTGGATGAAAGATTCGCTACAGCACCGGCTGGCATCAGGACCTGTGTCTTGCGTATTTGTGGTTTGGAGTTGTCTGCAATCATGGACACGAGGCCCTCTCAACCTTCCGAGGATTCCACCACCTTGAAACTTCAGTAACTTGAGCCCCCTCTTCCAGACTACAGTGACAGACTATGCTAAACTTCTAGACTCTTTGCTCCTGTGACGGCCGAATAAGAGATCTCAGAACCCCTCGGGCATTCGCAAGATCTGGAAGCTTGAGGTTGAAACCAAGAAAGCGGTCAACTAGTCAGATCTTCGAACGACGTCACGGAGAACGTATCAGCTGATTGTCGGGAATCTAGAGGGGATTGCGAAATGCTTTCATCCCAACCGTTGGTGTCAAGCCTTCTCGTTCTCCAAAACTTCACCTTTTGGCCTCGTGCGCTCGCTATTCGTTGCGACTTTCCTCTCGGGTCTCCGCTAGGGTAACTATTTTGAGACTAGTCGCTTCCCCGATTACCATCTCCACCTTTCAACTTACTGTATGAGCTCTCAATCTCACCTCCATCACAACAAAACAACCTCAACTTCACAACTACCTTCCCGATACTCACAATGCCCTCCACCTGCTAGACGTTCGTCTAGCCGAGAAACAACGCGATTCGTCCTCCGCAGCCAGCGCAGGAAGAGTCGACTCTTGAATCTCAGCCTCAGCAGGTCGCCGAACATCATCTCATCGACAAAGTAACTGCATCTGCAGCAGTCGCGACAGATAGGTTTCATCACTTTCAAAGCGATAGTTTGAGGAAGAAAGTTCCTGGTCGTTCAGTTCATCGAGTCTGAGAGTCCTCCGCAAGGTCGCACATCTCCAACAGAACACTCGGGTTCAAGTTCGCCACACGCTTTTGCCTCTTTCGACAACACGCCACCCTCATCTCCCATAATTTCACATCCACCCTGATCGCGTTGATAAGAACAAATCTAGGTTCAGGATACCCTTCCAGAAGCAAAGATGAAGTTCCTACCACTTCGCGATTTCGACGACGTTACGAGCGCGTTGAATTTCAATACCCCTGACTGCCAGGTCATCGGCGGTTGCGATCTCTACACTACGAAAGCCGCGGGCTCTGATAAGAAGTTGTATCGAAACATCGAAAACTCTTTGGAGTCTCAATACGAATCCCTCCTTCGACTTTCAGCCTCCGTCTCACCCCCTTCTTCAGACGGTCCCTCCTCCCTGAACTTGTCCCGATCAAGTCCTTTCGGTCCCTTGAGCCAGGTTTCAAGTCGTCGTACGTTTGCATACCTCATCGCGACGCTGAATGCCAGTCACCCAGACTATGATTTCTCACATAACCTCAGACCTGCCGATTTTCGGAGGGAGCGGAGTTTGAAGGCAGTCATCAATACCATCGACTCGACACTCTTCAATCTTAGGCCAAGTTCAGGTATGACTCTCCAAGTCCCATCTCAGACAAGCTATGCTACAGCCTCGTCTGCTCCCGTCACAAGTCAGGCATGGGGCCCCCAGATGTGGTCTATGATAGACAAGGAGATGACACTGAAGGATTGCACTGTCTACTGCTGGGCCCCACCCGACGAACCATTCGAGGGAGATGAAGGTTCGATCTGGTCCCTGAACTACTTTTTTTTCAACAAGCAGAGAAAGCGAGTTGCATACATCTACGTCCGAGGGGTCCCAGTGATTACTCACAGCCCCCGACTCCGAAATGGAATGGCCAAGAGAAGTGCCACTGGGTATGATTCAGGCGCGAACAAGCGTGCTAGATACTGGTTGGGAGATCGGGCTGCCAATGTCACTACTGATGAAGAGGCAGATATGGAGGACCAGGACATCACCATGTGGAACAACGAAGATGTTGATTCCGATGACGTAGACGTCATGTTTGATGGAGATGATTTCTGCGATGACTACGACGACGAAGCTGACGATGAGGACGAACAGGGCTACAAGGGTCCAGTCAGAGGTGTTAGTGAGGATATCGTTGCGTCGATGGAGATGGACTATTGAGCGGGCGTCTTTTTTCTCAGCACAAGCGTGGTAGGCCACTGGCAACGGCTTTTCTGTGCATCGCGTTTTAATGATACCACTTCGGCGTTTGTACTTGTAGGTTTACTGTTTTCAATTGTAGGACTATCATGGTACGCATTGGGGGCGGGGCGTTATATCCTAGGTTGGTGAGAGCGATTTAGGATGGCGTAAGGAGCAGACGGGCAGGAATTTTAGCCTGAGAGTTCACAGTTTTGCCAGTATTCTATGCGCTATAATTTCAATATCAAGAATATTCATCAAAGAATGTCTATGGTTGTAACGTCCATCCCTACGTAGCGAGAAACCCACCGTGCCGAGAAAAATAATAGGTACTTTGACTTTAAGTATCTCAAAATCTGTACATACATCGATATTTCTTATATTTTTGTATAAGTCATATTCTGTAGCTACTCCTAAATACTCTGAACTCCTCTTACTAGAAAATTATGTTCACATTGTTGCCCTTGTGCCTGATTTGTAGAAAGCCTCCCTTATCGTAGAATAGGGGTTCCTTTACCACAGCTCCAACATCGAGCTCTTATTGCTCCTAATACTTATAAGAGGGTCTTACTTGAGCTTTAAAGCCTTACTACTATACTAGAAATTATTATTAGCCTTTGTGGCTACTATAGCATGCAAATTCATACAAGGTCGCTACGCGGGTAAGTACCTCCAATCAAGCTACTAACTATTTTTGGTTAGCGCAAAATAACCCCGCACGTCCCAGTAATAATTACAAGGTAATTTTACTTATATAATCACTTACTAAACTTATAACTATTAAGGACTGTAGATAACACTTCCAAAATTTAAATCCAGCTATATTGCCAAGACGCTAGATGTATTGCCCCTGCACACATAGCTACACCCCTACCTTATTACGTGTGTAATGTGTCTCCTTATCAATCGCAGAAGATACTAGAAATCAAGTAGCAATTACTAACTACTATAAAGGCACATACTCCCCTTTGACCCTCTATAGCATAGAGAGAAAAGAAAATAATATATTATATATATTGCTCCTCTATATCCTTTGACCCCTCCTTAAATCCAAGAAGAGATATTCTCCCAGATGAGTGTCCTAATACGATAATTCTGTTCCAAGCAGCTATAGAACTCGCTCGGTATTCAGGAGGAAGCCAGAGAAACTTCTCCTTCCCTTCTATTACCCAATCATTTAATACAAATAAACCCTGCTCTACTTTGCCGTCTGGTGAGAAGGCGACTAAGTAGACCGGATCCGAATGGCCCTCGAGCGTCTGCAGCGGCGCGCCCGTCACGGCGTCCCAGAGCCGGACTGTCTTATCACCTGACCCTGATGCCACCTGCTTGCCGTCGGGTGAGAAGGCGACTGAGTTGACCC
>NXFV01001579.1:0-12812 GCA_002803225.1 Gamarada debralockiae | reverse complement strand
CGGACTGTCGCATCGTCCGACCCTGACGCCACCTGCTTGCCGTCTGGTGAGAAGGCGACTGAGTTGACCGAGCCCGAATGGCCCTCGAGCGTCTGCAGCGGCGCGCCCGTCACGGCGTCCCAGAGCCGGACTGTCTCATCACCTGACCCTGACGCCACCTGCTTGCCGTCGGGTGAGAAGGCGACTGAATAGACCCAGTCCGAATGGCCCTCGAGCGTCTGCAGCGGCGCGCCCGTCACGGCGTCCCAGAGCCGGACTGTCGCATCGTCCGACCCTGACGCCACCTGCTTGCCGTCTGGTGAGAAGGCGACTGACCTGACCCAGTCCGAATGGCCCTCGAGCGTCTGCAGAGCTGCACTCCAATCTGCTTGCACTTTGGGTTTCTTCTGGATCCAAGCTGGGATACACTTCTCAAAATTTGCTCGAATAATGCTCTTCTCTGGAGAAAAGACAAGTGCTGAACAATATGATTGAAGGGGTGTCTGTTCAATTGCTGGTCGGTTATAGAGGACGAACCGCTTTGCATCATGTATAAATGCACGTAAATCGGGACTTTCATCGGCCTTGTTCACTTAGTACATTTTTCTTATAATATAATCAAATAACGTAGAGAAACTTACTTGAAGATTCTCGAGCTTCATAATCATAACGATACCATCTGGCAGGCTTTTTGTTAGGCTAAGCGCCTCAAGCCAGTAAAGATAGCTCTTCCTTAAAAAGTTGTAGACCGAGCCACCGTCTTTAAGGTCATTGATTGTGTTCCCTCTAATATCACAGTCGATCAGATGGTTTACCCAGTAGAGACAAGAATACCGTGCTGCGGCTAGTGGGTCTGGATCAGGCTGCTTGACTTGGTCGATAGAGATTCCGGGAGTATTTAGGCTATAGATGTCACGTTTTAGTGTTTTAGACATAACTTGCAACGATTTCGAGAACATAGTATAATGCACATCTTCTGCCTTCGTAGGGAAGATGTCATTAGATGCATCTTTGAGTAGAAAGTCCTTTGCTGACTGGTGGACGAAGGAGATGGTGCGGTCCCGAAGTGTCAGAAAAGAGCCACAACGCCCTACGATCTCCTCCCAGACTTTGTAATCGTTAGAGCTTCGAGGAGGCATATCCACAAAGGATGCTAGTTCATCCAACGTAATCGGCCGGTATACGACCGCGACGACGGCCAATATACTTTTGCAAAGCTTGGCGGTCCTTGGGTGGATCTGATCCAGCATCCGTTTGTAGAGGGCGTCCAGTCCAGGAGGAAACGCCGTCAACATTTTTTCAGCCTCCCATCCCGAAATGAGGGCAAGTTCTTTGCAGACCAAAGCTACCCAGAGAAAGGTGTCGTTCGCATTTGAGGAGAGATGATCGATTATAGCCCCTCGGGCTTTGTCATCGTACTTCTTCTGCTGCGCTAGCTGAAGCACTTTGTACCGGATGAAAAATTTGACGGCCGCTGAAACCGACTCCGCATTGAGCTCAAGACTGAGATTCTGTCCTGCTTTTTCTAGCTGTTCCTCGATATCGGGCCAATTGCGGCTAGAGACGAGCCATTTGACTTGAAGAGATGTAGACGACCTCTGGATAATGAAGTTCAAGAGTTTCGGCAGGTCTGTAACGCATTCGTCGAGCGCATCGATGATTAAGTACGTGCTCGTCATGCTTTGGTCTTGCAGAATATCTGTGAAGATCTCGACTAAGGCGACCCAGGTATTCGCATCCTCGAAGAGGCCTTTGCCGGCGCGATTATACTTCTTCCGGATATGCGAGATAAGTGATGGCTGCTGACCGATAAGCGTAAATATCAGACCGCGTAGCACGGCCGTAGCGTTATTGATTCGCGAGTCGGTGGCCTGGCAGAAAAAGTACGACAGAAGAGCCGTCTTGCTAATCGACTTCTCCAACTCATCGATAATACCGCAGAGCAGCATCGTCTTACCCTTGCCGGGGTTACCCTTGACCCAGAGCAGCTGTCTTTTCGGATCGTTACGCCATTGTTGGTAGTCGAGGTTATCGAAAATCCAGCGGCAACATTCCTTCAGTAAGCCACCTTTATCATCCTCAATCCGCTTTTTGTCATCACAAGGATCGGTGGGGCGTAACTCTCGGAGGCATTTGTTCAGCTTGTCAATCTCCTCCTCGAGCCGTTTGAACGCACTCGCCGATCCTTCGCCATAGCGAAGAGGCATTTCGACGCCGAAAATTCCAAGTAGTGAGTACGCTTTGTCTTCTTCGACCTTAGTCTGGCGGCATTCTATCCACGAAAATCGCTCTTTATCGCTGAATTGCGATAAATAAGCTCCTTGAAGCGCCGACTCGGGGACACCCGTGATTTCGCAAATCTGTTGCTCAAGAGAATTTTTGTCACCGAGTCGTTCGCCTTCGTGGGAGAAGAATTCAACTAAAGCCGGAGCAAGAAGCTCTTGGAGCGTCCAACCGCGAGTGAACCATCTACTTTCCCGAAAAGCAGATTCCCAAGTATACTCGGCCAATGGGTCGCTTGCTTTCCGCGCAGTGAACCATGATTTCCAAGTAAGATCAGCCCGTAGGTCGCTTGTTTTCCGCTTCGTTGTCGAAACATCCGATAGATAGACGTAGCATCGAGTCGCGTTGCGGTACCAGCGGAACATTGAGTTGATAGCCTTCTGGAGTTCGGCTCTATTTAATTTGTTGATGCAGCAGGTGTCCACCCAGAAGTGTTGTAAGCCGTCGAGTTTAGCCTGCTGTTCGCAAAATCGAATCTTGTTGTAGCCAGTCTTGCTCTTGCCAGTGCCATCCATCAAATCTTTGAAGGTGACTTCTTGACCCTCGTCCCAAGTATGTGAAAGTATTGCATAGGGAGGGATCTCATCGTCGCGAAATTCTCTAAAGCTAAATTCGCCGGTCCCGCCTTGTAGTAGAAGACGCATTGTTGCGCGCCGAGATCGATGGAAGCAAGCACGGAGGGTTCGGTTCAGTCAGGCTTGAAGGGAGCAGGGTGGGAGGGACAGGGACGCGGCAACTCGCCAGTTGGCTGAGAATACCTCATTCAGCTATTGAAGTTAATAAGCGTATAGGCAAAGCAAGGGCAAAGACTCGACCGTACCGCGATATTGTAAGCCGTATCCGAAGGCGGTTGAAGCAGGCAGGCTTTGCTTGGGCACCAAGGCTGTCAACGCAGCCCAAATTGTGGCGTCATGAGGCTGAGCAGAAGACGGCGCAACCTCCGCGGGCAGTGTCTACGGAGATAACGATCTCTTCAGCATTGCGGCCTTTCGTGTCCCTTGCTGCGCTTATTATGTCTGTGCCTCGACCGTGAACGCTGTGCGCACACAGGGACTTCTGCGTCAGCCAGGAAAGGCTAAACTGAAGCATAAGGCTGGCAAGTACAGCCGTAGGAAGGCTAATAAGTTACTGTGTGTGCCTAAGGCTTTAACAACAAAGTGGCAACTATAGCCGAGTAATATTTTTGCGGTACCGTTCCGCGTGACGATCTTGTATGAATTTGCGAGCTACAGTAGCCACAAGGCCGATGACGATTTCCTATTGCTGTAGGGCTCTGAGGGCCAGATATGGGCCTTTTATGAGTTCTGATAGTGGTATAAGCTTAATGGTGGTGCTGTGTTAAAGAAATCTTGTTACCCTATTAAAGAAGGCTCTCTGCAAAACAGGTGCGAACGCGACGATGCGAACGTAATTTTCTAAGTAGGAGGGATCACGATGTTTAGGAGTGGCCATAGTACACGACTGATACAAAACTATGGGAAATACTGATGTGTGCACAGAGTCTGAGATGCTTAAAGTCAAAGTACCCATTATTTTTCTCGGCACGGTGGGTTTCTCGTCACGCAGGGAGGGACGTTACTTGAAGTCGTGCTCCACTCCATTGAACAAAGAAAAGGTTGTCTACAAGTCAAGCAGATTCAGTCCGAAACTATGCCCAAAGCCTCACTACTCGCAAGCAATTCTTTCAATCTCCCCCTTCACATGTTCAATAACACCAATCATCAACTCGTCCTCAACAACACCCTCCTGCCAAACAAACCCAAAAACCAAACATCCATCCGGTCCAGTAACAAGGCCAGTCGAGAACGCACTCCCAGTAACAAACGCACTACGACTAAACACCATGCCCATGTTCCAGCCCTTCCCTGTCCCGTCCCCATTTCCTACGTTATCATTAACATCAAGTCCCCCAAGGTTCGAAACATCAAAACTACTCCCCCTCTCCTTCCCCACGTTACTTAAAAAGAACTCCCGCATGTCAGGAACCATTTTCAATCTCGCGATATTCACATTCTTACTTCCTGTTTTCAAGTAGTCATTGATCATGGCTTTTGAGCGACGAGCTTCGTCCCAGGAGAATCCTTGGCGAGAGTAGTACTGGGACATCGCATCGATAAAGACTCCCATTCCTTCATTATTAGCCAGCGATTCTGGAAGCCAACGTCGGATGTTGACGGGGATGCAGACTTCGAAATCCGTGTACTGGTCCGGAAGGAGTTGGGAAAGGGCGGAAGCGATGAGGACGGGGATGCTGGCTGTTATTGTTGTCCCGTTCTGGCGGCAGGCGTTGAGGAAGAGGGCGGTGGTTGATGCCGGGATGGCCAGGGAGCGGAAGTTGGATTTCATCGGCGCTGCGATCTTGGTGCCGCTCCAGAGGCCTGGGATGATTGATGCGGGTGTGGAGGGGGAGATGGGAAGGGGATGGATGAGTTCGAGGTTTGGGAGGAGAGGGGTGTGAGGGGATGGGATGATGTTGCTTGACAACGGGTTGGGAGCAGATTGAAGGGCAGATAAGAAGTGCTTGTGGAATGTCATTCCTGAACCGCCGTCTCCCAGAGCGTGGTGGAAGACGAAGGACGCTACGAAGTTAATCTTATTTTCTGTCCTTGGGCATTTATCAACAAGAATAATCAAGCGCCAGAAAGGCAATTCGCCATATCTAGCTTTAAAAGGAAGGTTGTGCTGGGCTTGGAGGAGAGTGTCAAGTTCATCATCTGTCTCATTGTCAACGATTGGAATGCGGCGGACGAGGAAAGTCACTGCTTCTTCCAGGTTGATGGAAGGCAGACGTGCGAAATAGGGAGCCATGGAATCTTCGTCTATGGGGATGACTGAGAGGATTGGATGACGGTTGATCACAACGGCAAGGGCCGAGAAGATGGTGGCTTTGAGGATAAAGGTATCTTGGGATGGCTGAGAGTATGAGGCGGAAATGCCTACGTTGTGGTAGAATCCGAGGTGGTGACGGGCTGAGGAGAATTGCTCGAGTGCTCCTGGAGTTGATGTTAGCAGGGAGAAGGATTGGGTTGGAATACCGCAAGGTTTGGATTATGATAGCTCAATTGTTCAATCGGTGAAGCAGATGAATTTGATGGTTTCCAATGAAATGAAGGAATCAGAGTCCGATTATTCGTGTTGATGTGACAATCCTTGCGGTCATGATTCGTGCTTGACTTACCGAGGGGCCGGAGCTTCTCCAGCTTAACCATTTCAATGCTGATGGAATTGATGGGCGACGGGCCTTCAGACTTTTAGAATTTGAAAAAGTAAGATTAAAAAGTCACGAGAGCTTCACTTATAGCTGATATACTTAGTGTCACTATTGCTGTATTGCAGAAAATTGGGGTTCACTTAGAATAGGTAGCTCTTGATATTTTAGAGAAGAGAAAGCAACGCAGCTCAAACTCGAGGACTTCGGGCTCTTATAGATCCCAAACGATCAAAAATCGACGTAAGAGCTAGTCTCAATGAAGAAGGTTACAAGCAATCGTGAGTCATCTCTCACCCACAGATTGGGAGTGCATAAATGGGCTTTCTTACGCTGGTTTTCAACAAGGTTAAGATATGCACGTCTCTCACGGTCTTATAGGCTACCTAGAGTGATATGTGCCTCTGTACTTCGCCAAAAGTCTTGCAATTGGCGTAAACGACATATTGCTGCCAGAGGCGAAAATGGAGTCTTCCTAAATTGGGAGGTTCAACCCATGCCGGATAACTAGTTTTTTATCTGCTTACACATCACAAAAAGCCACAAGCGGTATACTGGTAAGGTTGTTCGAATGCAAATTCGTATTCACACTCTATCATCTATTTTTATGCAATCATGTATTCTAAAATCAAATCCCACGAGACGGTCCTATAATAGCGCAGAGCATTGTCACGGTACCGCCTCAGTTCCATACGCCGTCCCAACGATAGCGCAGAAAGGCATTGTCGTGGTCGAGGGCAGTGGCCCTCGAATGATAGCATATACAAACGCTGAATGGGTATCATCGCTGAAATCAAATGCAAATCCAATCCAAAATTCAAACCAGTAGAAGGTTGAGCTTCCCGTAGAGACGACAAGGAAATCACCTTCCACCCAAGCTCTCACGGCCCTCAAAATCGTCTGTTGAAGATCCCTCTTTTATGGATATACGGAGAAATGAGGAGCCTACTTGCTCCACCACATTCTCCCGAAACCTCGTTGCTGCAACTCGCGTCTTGCAGCCCCATCTTGGAACTCGTCAGCGCCCTCGGTGGCCGAGCTACCACTGCTGAGAATCTTGTTGCTTGGCTGATTTCCAACAAAATTTAGCAGGAGCGTCATGACAAAGCTACTCAGAATGCTGAGACAGAGGATACCAATCATGGTCAAGTTGCTCTTTCGATACTGATGTGGGCCTTTCTTCGCATCCCCCGGCCAACCAGTGTACAATGCGTATGTTGTCATGATGCTTCCAAGGTTTCCAAGTCCAGATACCAGGGCTGATGCTGCTGCTACGCCAACCTCCCCGTGCCGGCGTTGGAAGATCTCGTTCGTCCAAGTCATACAAATGGGGACTGTTGGACCGAGCCCAAAGCCCACCATGAGAAGACCTCCATACCTAGCCCAGGGTTGAGCTCGTGGTGCAAACGTAGTTATCAAGAGGCCAGCAATTTGGATGCAGACTGCAGCGGAGAAGAAGACTGCGCGGTGACGGTGGAAACGATCGGAGATAGGGGTCACGATGAGAATGGCAATGAGATCCATCTGGTATGGTTAGCTTTCTACTGGCTCCTCTCTCAGCATGGGGGCAAAACTTACGACCCAGATTGGTGCGGACAGCAAGCTCAGAGTAATTCCGGAGAACTTTGGGTTGATCCCAGAAATTATGACTGTTGCATACAATTGCGTTCCAATTCCAACCCCTACGACCCCGAAATACATCAGAACTAGAGGCCAAAGACGCCAATCGATCAGGACGTTAGTCAGATCTCTGAAGCCCCATGGTCTTGGATGATAGACTCTAGTGAGATCCTGGTAGTGGATCTCGGCATCTTCGCCTTTCAGAACTGGCGGAGTGGCAGGTAGCCACTTCAAGAGCCCGTTACGAACTCGCTCCTGCCCAGGAGGAAGTGGACGGTCTGGAAGCCACCAAAGAAGAACGAACCCAAGGACTACACCACAAAGGCCGTACAGCAGAAACATCCACTGGAATCCGACTAGACCACCTAGTCCATCCATTTTCTGAAATCCGGCAGACACCAAACCAACCACGGCTGCGGATACTTGAGATGCTGTGAAATAATAACCAATTCGCTTTCCGGTCCTTGATGGAGGATAGAAAAGAGTAAGGTAGTAAGCCATCCCTGGCCACATGCCAGCGACTACCACGCCGAGAAGGAAACGTAAAAGACTATCACGTACATCAGCAGGTATACGAGCAAGACAGCAATTATTTTCTTACTATAAGCTCCAAGCAGCCTTGACCGCAGCAAAACAAGCCCCTATAATTCCAACGGCAAGCACAATTCGAGCCATCCACACTCTTGGACTGAGTCTGGTCATTATTAAGTTTGAGGGGAAATCGAAGACGACGTAGGCAACGTAGAAGAGGGCAAGAGCTGTCGAAGTCTGCTTAGCGGTTAAATGAAGGACTTGTTCGAGATCATGATCTGAGGATTCGTTCATTGTTTGTGCGAGGCCGACATTGGAACGAATGGCAGAGCAGAGGAAGTATAGGATCCAGAACGCTGTTGAACATCAGATCTGTGAAGATTTGGCGGTTCGGTGATTGTACCTGGAATTATACGGCGGTCAATTTTCCTGAGACATATCAGTCAATTGAGCTTGTAGTCTGAAGGATAGTATTCTTACTTGTATACTTTCTCAATTCTCGCAATGTCAACCTCGTCGACCGCAGCTTCAACATTCGAATTGGAACTCTTCCCCCGTGGTGCGGGGTCCTCGGGGAGGTCAACAACATCTAGACTTTTGTCATCGACGTCTGCCATTTTGACTGAGTTGCAAATGGAAGTGCGTGCTACCCAGTCAATATGGAAGGAACGTCCCAGTCAATTGAAGATCTCCTGCGAGAGGACGGCGCAGGATCAAAAGCAAAATTGAAAAAAGTTTGAAAAGAAAGATAGAAGAATTTCGAGTTACCTTTTGGAGCTTGGTGAATCAAAGACCCCGCTATGCCAAAAGTCTGGCTAGCGTTGATCAGCACCTCCGTTCGCGGGGCTTTTCGTTCCAGATATATTCTACTTCAATGTTTGATGCATAATTGTACCTTTCTTGGCAAAAAAATTGTTGAGACGGAGAGATGGTAGAGCACGCGGAGCTTTTTGGATGAGTTTGTGAAAACGAAAATTTCTTTGGAAAAAATCCAGAGTATCAGGGGCTGTGTCCAGCTCTTGATGCCTGAAAAGGCTATGTGAGAATCATGTTTTGGCCTTAGACCTGAGGTAATATTGTAGGAACACCAAACGCTGCTAACCGCATCCCAGAACTGTGATTCTGTGATTGCTTCATCCTCGTGCCTGTTGCATGATTGCAGGCACGATCCAAACTCGAGACGTTGTACTTGAATACAGACCTTCTCAACCTCCATTCAGTGACAAGTCAATCCCTTCCCGGATCTGAAATCGCCGTCAAAATGTTCCATGTCAATACTAATCCTCAATCGAAGATATACTTGTAGCCCACAGGACTAATTACCTGTGATTTCATTCTCTAATCACACAGAATCTCAACCACCGGCTATTCGGATCATCCAAACCTTCAATAGCCTTCCTCAGTATGACGACTCGGATAATGTCCCTCAACCCTCCATTTCGTGCCGTCAACTGCCCAAACTTCATCCCAAAGCTTCTTAAAGCTCTCAATATTGTGTCTAAACATCTTTCCAGTGATAGAACTCTTGTGAATCGAATCTCCAGACTCGACGTTCGCAACCTGCAATCCTAACAGCATAGACCCCTCTCGTCCCGCAGCAGCTTGACGATCTGCTTACATGCCTGCACCTAGGCTTCATATTCGAATAGATGAAGGATCGCGGATGCGTATGTGATGTCGATTTTGCCACTTAAAGACTCATGGAGCTCAAACGATGGTTCCAAGACATCCCGCTCTGATGAATGTACTTTTCAAAGAGCTCTTATCATTGAACAACTTATACCCCAGATCAAAGAACTCAGGTGTCAAATCGGTTCCATAGAGATCCTCAGAGAGAGCTCCAGCAACAGCCACTCTGCGAATTTCTTGTCCAAAACAGCAGCCCGAATCTAGGAAATTCTCTTTTCCTGTCCGTAATCGTTGATGACAGTATCATGGAATGGAGACTCGTTGATATGGATCTCTAGGAATCGAAATTGGCACATGGATATTACCAGACATCCCAAGCTTCGTGGCGCTGTTGTTTTTGTCAGAGAATGTAAGAGGTTGATTGCATGAGGGACGTACAACCTGTTCCGGCAAGTGTTCGTTATCTTATCAGCCGAATTCGGCTTAGTGTTGTAGGGTACTACCCCACTTCTTACCCACATAACTTCTCAACTATGAACCATACAAATTCCACACTTAAAATGGGCAAATATAAGCCAAAAACCTCTCGTCGAGAGCTTTCTCCAGCCCAAAGGGCCTTGATTATACACAGATATCAGGACAGTTATAGAATCGCTAATATTCACCGCGAATTTAAGACCCCTCGCTCTACTATTCGATTAATCCTTGACTGCTACCAGAATTACACTAGCTTCGAGTTCAAAAACAAGCCACGGTATAGTGTAAAGCCAAAGCTTAACCTTCGCTAAGAACAAGCCCTTATTCGATACACAGACAAGAATCCAAAAGACAGTCTTTTTACTCTCTCTACGCCAAGTAAGTCAAGTGTCAAAATCGGTCGAAATCTTGTTCGAAAAATCCTAAAGAAGCATAGTAAAGCCAAGCGCAAGCCTCGCACAAAGCCTCATATTAGTCCTATTAACAAAAAGAAGCGTAGTACCTTTTGTCGGGCTCAAAAGAAGGCTAGGAGGGACTAGAATAAGATGTATTAGTCAGATGAAGTTACCTTCTATACTAGTGCTAATAACGCAGTGTTTTGGGTTACTCGCGCTTTAGGGAAGGGGGAGGAGTAGCTTGAGAAGAACCTTAAGCTATCGTTCAAAAGTGGACGGCAAGCTGTAGGAGTTTAGTTATGTTTTTGTGGGCCGTATATAGGGCCATTAGTCATCATTCCAAAGGGGGGCACGATGACGGCCGAACGGTATAAGGAAGTCCTACGAGAGCATTTCATTTTATTCTATAAGAGAATGCGTCGACGTTATAGCCTAGACGTAGTTATACTGTAGAAGGGATCGAAATGCGAGTATAAGCGCGTCCCGATTGCGCTGTGTATCGCACGTGCTCTCAGTGAGGGATAAAACAAAAACAATGCAAAACGAAGGTCATAGTGCTTAAAAGCACACCTAAATGTATCTGAAAACAAGGTAAAAAACTATATTATATAATACGTGATTATATGTAAGTATCTAAGTACTGTCCTGGCTGCAAAGGCCATTTATGTCCCGCTGGCACGTGACATCCAGCTAAGCGATCAACGTGACCGATTTCCCCACTATATTCGTCCCCCCTTACATTTATACTTGCCCTTAAGTACTAAAAGAAAAGGAAATCAAATAGAAAATTATATAAAGGAGAGAATTAATACTCTAATACTCTATCAAAAGAATCCCCCTTGTAATTACCGCTACGATCATATGATTGTCCCTTGATAATATTAATATTATCGACTTTATTACTTTCAAACCCTTTAAACAAAGCAAATAATCTAGGTATTAATGTAGGCAAGTCGCGATTAGTTCACTAGGCTCCTATAATTACCTCCCAATTTCTATAAAGGAAGAGCTTTTAAACTTCTTTTCTTTAACTCTTTAATAACTTTAATAATCTTTAATTAACTTTAATTTCACTAATAACTTTGTTAATAACTTTATTAATAACGCCAATTCCCTTCTTTCGCTATCGATTCGATCTAGTTTTAGCTCAATTGAGTATCTCCTTCCCGTCGTTATTACTAATAGTTCTTTAATATAGGTTTTAATCTCCTTACTTTAGCCTTTAACCCTATAGCATATTTCCTTAAGAGTTATACTCCCTTCCTTTGTATAAATAATCTAATACTTCTTCAAGGTCCTTTTCATTAATTTATAACGTCTTCTTATCCCTTTTATAGTTAATAGCGCTAGGGAGTTTCTTCTCTTTCCTCTCTTCTTAGGTTAACCTCAGACTAACTACGTATATATATAGCTCCGCCTTTACTCCGAATCGAACTTTTCGACCCTTAAATATACTTCTTATCCTTAATTCGGCTTTGATCTTCGAACAAGAACCCCTCCCCTTCCTTTATTCCTTCTCAAGTTAACTCTAAGTTAATTGTATATATAGTTTCGTCTTTATCTTAAGTCGAACTCCTCAATCCTTTTAATCCACGAGTATACTCCTTATCCTTCCTTCCTTCCTTCCCTTTACAACTTTAATATTACCTCCTCTTAAACTAGCTTTACTATATTAACTTCAACGTACAAAGGTCGACCTCTTCTTTTGAATATATATATACTTAAGAGGGTAAATAAAGGCTTTAATAAGAAATATTCCTTTCCTTTTCTCTTGATAAGGCATCAGTCTACAACAATATACTTAGAGCTACTTAGATACCTCTTAGATACTTCTTTAAATATACTTCCTTTGGGAAAATACAATATTTAGTTATAAGTTACCTCTCCTAAGCCCTTGCTATAGTCTCCTTTATAGTAAGCCTCGGCCCTCTACGTATCTATGTCTTATTAAAACCTCCTATTATCCCTTCCCTATTGTCTCTTTCTGCTAATATAAACAAATCCTTTGTTGCTATCTTTATTAGTATAGCCCTAATTGTCCCTATCTTATTAGCTGTTAATTAACTCTTTTAAGTTAAATACATACGCTAAGCATTAGCGCCTTAAGCAAGCGTTTGCATATATTATCCTATAGCTACTTATTTTGTATTAGCCTTTTAATATTAGCTTAAGCTTTGTTGCTCGTCTAACTAAGTTTAGCGAAACTCTTTTGTACTTTAGAGTACTACTTAATAGGTATACTCTCTATATACGCCCCTTCTCTAGCCAATACCTAAACTAGACTCTAGATTCCCTAGATTCTATACTAGTCAGACTAGCCCCTTAAACTAGATTCTTGGATTCGCTAGACTCCCTAGACTCTAGACTAGCCTCTCTCCTTAGACTAGACCCTAGATCCTTCTATAGGTTTTATTAGCTATTTGGCTGTCTAGCCGTCTAACTTATCAGATAGATAATTACTGCTACCCTCGGAATAGCCGTTAAACTCTCCTAATAGACTTGTACGCCTCCCTAGTACAGAGTTAAAATTCAATTACACTAGACTAGAGGAGGATAGCTCTCTATATTCCTTCTTGTTTTTTTTTAGAAGGTTTCTTCTATATTCTTTTTTAGGGGGGGTAATTCCCTTCTAACTTCTTTCTCAAGGGCTTAATTCTATCTGCAATTCGGCGTTTTACTCTTCCTCCCTG
>NXFV01001571.1:0-10324 GCA_002803225.1 Gamarada debralockiae | reverse complement strand
AGGTTTTTAGTGGGTCTTACAATTATAAGAACCTCGCTTAGCTAGTTTCGTCACGTGTCAGCAGGGGATAAATAGCCTTCGCAGCTAGAGTAGTACTTAGATATTATTATAATTATACATCTCGTTTTTTGCATACATTCTATAGTACGTTCGAGCACTATAACCTTTGTTTTACGTTGTTAGTTTTCGTTTTGGTTTTATCCCTTACTAAGAGCACGTGCGACACACAGTACAATCGGGAAGCGCTTATACTTGCATTTCGCCCCTTTACATATAGTGACCTATGTAGGGAGGATTTTATTATAGTCAAGTAAGGCTATTTGCACTCTTAGTGAAAGATACTTTAATCATTGTTTGCCTTGTTTGCTTATTTCTTGTCTTAGCTAGTACACGAAATATTCCAGAATAATTTGACATATATTAAATTATAACCTTAGGTCTTATTATACTATTAGTTACTAGGCTTAGACTTGCCTTAGTTTATAGCTTTATTAATATTGGATCTTAGGCATTATTATTAGTACATAGGAGAGGTTTTTGGCTTAGTCAAGACATATTTAAAACTTATAGTTATAGGTAGAAGTTACAGAGGCCCTAGCAGGCTAATAGCTAAACCCAATTTAAGAAAAAAGAGAGATTAGCTAAAGGAAAGAATTAAATTTCTAAGGAATAAGATATTAAGAAGTATAAATCCTAAAGCTATTATAAAAAGAAGAAATTAGATAAGACAGTTTATACTGCCCGCTAAGTAAATTATAATGCCTTTAAAGGCAAAGTATAAATAAAAGGAAGTTTAAGAGCTAGGAAATAAGGTTATTATAGGATTTTGTCTTTCGATTCTCTTGATTCTTTATTTAATTATAGGATTCTTACCCTTGAAAGCGTCTCTCCCGTGTTAAAGAGCTATACTATTAGGAAACGAGGCTTATGGACACGAGTTCGAGTATAGGTCTAAGCGATATTCCTAGACTTAAGAGGGGAAGGTATTAAAAGGCACGTCAAAAGGGAATAGAATCTTATACTTAAAAGATTAAAAAAGATATATCATTAGACTTTAGTTATATAGACAATTAATAAATCGTAAGCCTTTATCCTTAAAGAGAAAATCGTCTAATAATAGTCACGAACGGGCAATATTAAACCCGCTATCTCTATAGGTCTCTTCTTCTTTGGTTTTAGTTAATACACTATTATTAAGTAGTATTTTAGAAGATAAGAAATAATAGTAATAGTCAGGAAATTAATAAAACTTATAAGAATAATAGCAATTTGACCCTCTTATACTAAGTGAATTATTACTCGAAATGTCTTTTAATAAACCTATAGACAATATCACTATGCTACACACAGTGATACTAACTCCTGCCTCTGTTAGTCTTGTCTTTAATAGACAGGGAGCTACTTGCTAGGTTAATAATGTTTTTGTCTTCTTTAAAGATTAGAATTATATTAAAGAAGACAAATATAAGCGTATCCTTTGCTATATTAATATTACCCTTCGTGATAATATTAAGGCTATACTAGAATATACTAACGAGCCATTTGATAAGGAGGTCTTCTTCACTACATTAAAGAAGAAGTACTATAACTATAATAACGATTACACGAAGTACACTCGCTCTTTCCTTAATATATTAGTCTTATCTACTTAATATAAGTAGATTAAATTAAAAGACTTTATTAAATTGTTCTATTAGGTCTTTACTAACTTTAAGGAGAAAAAGCTTCTTGATAACGTCGAGAGAGCGAATCTTTTCCTTTATACTTTACTTGATTGTATTCGTTCTAAAATTATTAAGAAGTATAATATAAACTAAGATAACGGGACTACTCTAGTATATAAAAAATTCTATAGGATAGCCCTTAGAGTTTATAAATCCGACGAAATCATTAATTGGTATAAGGAAAATCGTAACCCTATTATATTAAGTTTTAAGATTAGTGTAATAAATAATATTATTAAGGCCTTAGCCACTAATAAGAACGCTATATTAGCTAATATTAAGTCTTACCTTGTTTAGTCTCACTTAGTTCCTCTTAATACCTTTGCGCCTATTCTTGCCTTAGATAGAATGTTTTTAGCTAATCGTGACTTATATAAGGGTCATTATTAAACTAAAGCTTCGGACGCAAAACCTTAGGACCCTTTAGACAATTTAGCTTAATAATTAAAGGAGCTTAAAATCGCTTAGGCTAATATAATATAAGACGTTAGGAAAGAAATTGGCTAGGAACTCTACGTAGTACTTGCTCAAAACAATTCTAGATTCGAAAATCAAGGATTTTATTAAGGTAGGCGTTAGAATAGTAGCTTTTAAAGTAAACGTAGACTTAGATTTAATTAATGATTATATAATGTACTTTAGTACTCCTAGGACCTTTAAGTTAACTAGAATCTTCTAGTCAATAGTATAGTTAATACGTCTGCTATATATAATGCCTTTAGTAGTAGAAACAAGTATAATAGAAATTCGAGACCTAACTGTTATGCCTGCTATAATATTAATAAGAATAGCAACCTAGAATAGTACCCTCACAGATATTTAGATCGGTGCTCGCAGCTTTAAGAGCTTGTCTAAAGTAAGGTCTATTATAGGAACTTTAATAGAAAGCTTTACTTTAGACTTTAGAAAGAAGATACTAAAGAAATTATGTTCTATTATAATATACCTTGGGTTTAGTAGATTATTTCGAAGACTAGAGGAACTCAATACAATCTTAATATTACTTATTAAGCTAATAATATTTAAGCAAAGTAAGATTAGGAACAAGAAGCTGCCTATGCCCAAGCTAATACAAATACTACTAGAGCTAATACTATTTTAACTCGAAGTGTTATAAAGTATCTAAATACCTTAGGAGTTCTAATTCAATACTATTCTATTATAGATAATAAGGGCCGAGATATCGATAACCTTTTTAAAGAAAGGATCTATATATATTTGATAGGAGTAGACTCTGACCTTAATAATTAGACTATAGTTGTCGCTAACGTCTTTTAGACCTACTCTAAGGCTAAACTAGCTACTTTGAACAACCCTATTATTTAATCTAAAGTTACTAAAGCTTTTAACTAGAGCGAGGTACAAAGAAACAAGGCTAAGCTTTATAAAAAAGTAAAGGCAGAAGCTAAGCTTGCCTAGCCTAAGACAAGACGACCTTTTGCTTATATACTTAATAACCTTCTTAAATCAGACAATATAAGCCTTAATAAGTTAGTCGAGGAGGTTCTAAGGCCCAATCTTTCTTAAAAGACTAATGTTATATAATCCCTTAAGGAATTTAATTGAATTTTGCTAGATATTCTTACTAAAGATAAACCTTAGCACAAAATCAAGCTTATAGCGCGCTAACCCAAGAAGTCCAAAGGATATAAGGACTTAATTGCTTAGTTAAAAAGTGGGCACCCTATAAAAGCTGTTTGATAAAAACTCTTTGTTGACTTAGTTTAATACTAAAAACTATTTAATATTACTAATACTACTCGAGTAGCTTTGAGATCCCTTATTAAAGGATAACTTATTAAGAAGGAAGCTATTGTTAATGTCTAGTCTATTAGTTTAGATAGTTTTGCGACTCAAGGATAGATTGTAGTAACCCCTAAGTTACTAGTAAATATTATAGGTCTTGTAGATGTAGTTGCTAAAACTATAATACTCGATACTAGGGCTAAGGCCAATGTAATGTCGTACAAACTCGCTAAGCAACTCAGATGTCCTATTCTAAGTATAGAATACTTTAAGCTTAAGATTATATTTAAATAAATCCTTTAATTTGCTAGAATAGCTAAGGTAGAAGTTGAGATTAAATATAAGGTTAAATACATTATTATCTTTTTTTTGGTTCGAGAAGCTAAGGGATAGACTTTACTAATAATTCTTCTTAGACAACCTTTTACCTAAGTTATAAGGATAACTTTCGAATATAGAGACTATAGTTCTATAGATACTATATTTTACGACCCTTAAGACTATTAAACCTATACGGTTTTAGTTGTTCCTCTAGTCAAGAAGTCGATTCGTTCTTAGTAAAATCGTTATACCTATATTAAGGATAGTAGCTTTAAGGAGGAAAACTAGCTGCTAGTACTTTATTTTAGGATTGTGCTAATACGTTAGAAAGAAACTAGGGATTAGTTAAAGTTAATAGTCTTAGTTGTAATTATTTTTGTGTTTTAGACAGCGTTTGGGATAGAGACTTAATAGATAAAAAAGTAATTTCTTTAGGTAAAGTACGTGAAAGGAAATCACGTAAAAGAATGGGTCTTATAATTATAAGAACTAGAACTAATTAATTAAAACGCTTAGACAAAAGTCAAGTGACTTTAATAAATTTAAATGTTATACCTTGTCCTTGTCTTTCTGCTTTTACTAATATAATTATTAATTTTGTATTTGATAAGGAAGCTTGAGTTACTTTTAAAGAAAACAATTTGCTAGACAAGATGTATAAGATATTAAAAGGAGTATATTTGGAATTTAAACTTTTAAGGATAGTTGATAATATTTTAGTATAATTTCGTTTGGATTTATTAGTAGACTAAATACAATAAGCGAGTTAAGGAAAGTTAAAGGCCTAAGTAAAAATAGTAAAGATAAAAAAAGTTCTAAGAGACATAAAAGGAGAGTTAAGACTAATAGAGGAATAGGCTTTGAATTAGATTAGTATTAGTATAGCGTATAAACCTAAAGCCAAAAAGGTTTAGCCAATTAATAAGAATAATAGTACAAGAGGTACCCCTAGAGGGAGACTAGACTAATATAAACGTTTGTTTGTAAGGGATACTCCTTAAGAGTATATTAGCTAATTTAAAGATTATCTATTATCTTAAAGGGTAGTGATTTTATAAAGATCCTAGTTAATACTTAAATAGATTAAGAAGCTTGATATTAGAGATTGGCTTTAGCTAAAAGAACAAAACATACTAGTCGAGATATTAGTTAACTATAAAGTAGCTATTATATTTAACTAAACTAAAAGCTCTTAAATCTATAAAAACGTTAGCCCTTTAATTATTATTAAGATAATAGAGTATAAAGCGTAGTAGGAACCAAATTTCCTTGTTCTAAGAGCTCTTATTCTAGCTGTCCTTAAAATCTTATAGGATCGTCTTAAACGTAAGGTCTTTAAATACTATAATAGGCCATATTAAAATCTATAGTTTTTAGTTACTAAAAAGACTCTTAGGACATATCGACTTATTAATATTACGATAAAGCTTAATTTAGTAACGCTAAAGGATATAAACTTACCTTCTTTAGTAGATAAGTTTTCTAAGGAATTTACTAGGTATATAGTTGCTTTATTAATTAATTTCTTTTCTAGATATAATTAACTTGTCCTTACACTTAAATATAAAGACATAATTGCCTTTGTGACCCCGCTTAAACTACTTTAGATAACTACCCCGCCTTAGGGAGCGATAAATTCAGTTGTATAGTTTGTATAAGTAGTGATATATATTCTCGACAACCTTTTCCCTTATATTATTATACTGTTTCTAAATAATATCGAAGTCAAGGGTCTATATACTACTTACAATAATAAGGAGACTCTTCCTAGAGTTTAGAGGTTCGTTTATAAGTATATCTAGAACCTTAACAAAACTATAGATTAAATCAAGTGTACAGGAGCTTATATTAAAGCCAAATCTTAGTTTTACTACAATAGAATAAATATCGTTAGGTTTATCTATAGATATAACAGTCGAACCCCTTTAACTTCTAAGGTTATTAAGATTCTCGAATGGCTACCTTATCAAAATATTACTAAGGGTAGATCCTTTATTAGTGTTTGTATTTATTATTAGATCTAGATTAAAGGCTTTATTATCATCGCGGCCCTAATTTACTATTTGTTCAAAAATAGTATCAAATAGAGCTAGGGTATCGAGCAAGACTAGGCCATAGACGCTCTCAAGACAGCACTTACTACAGCACTTGTATTATGCAAGATCTAATATAGACTAGGATATAGCAAGATCTATATTAGAGTAAATACAAGCCTTAAAGGTTAAAAAAGAGTCATAGGACAATTCGATAAAGACAGTAATCGAAGAGTTTCTCGATATAAGAGTAGACTTTAGAACAAGGCTAAACGCAATTACAATACTACTAAGAGGGAGTATAAAGGAGTCCTCAAGTACCTTAAAAGACTCTAATATTAGCTATATAGAGTTTACTTTGTCCTAGAAACTAATACGAAAGTTCTTGTTGCCCAACTCAACTATATTACTACTGACCTCCCTGGGTCCCTTATTACCCAATAGATTGCATAGATTCGGAATTTCGACTTCGAGGTCCGCCATGTCAAGGGCATAACCTACACTATAGCAGACGGACTTTCTTGATAGCTATAAACAGATTCTAATAATCTAGATAACTTGTATAAAGGGGATATCGACAATTAAATTGCTATAAAACTAAACTACCTTAGAATATTAGCTTTGTCTATTAAAGGGGATAATAAAAATAATAATCAAATCTTAAAAATTAGACTTAACCTTGTATTAGAAAATCTATTAATAGACAATTTTTTTAAATACTTATAAAACCTTACTTAATTCCTAACGACCTTAAAGAAACCTATTAGTATATCTCAAGTTGAGTTTTGTGCCCTTAAAAGAAAAGCCACTAAGTATAGTATTTAAGATTAATAGCTATAAAGAAATATAACTAAGGCCTTTCCTTTAAAACTAATAATAAATTTAAATAAATATTAAGTAGAACTACTTAAAGCTCTTTATAATAAAATCAGGCACTAGGGAAGGGAGAGTATATACGCTTGTTTAGCTGCTCGATACTTTTAGAACAGAATATACCTTAATATTAAGAAGTATATAGCTAGTTGCACAAAATACTAGTTTAAGTCGAAAACCTGTCTAAAGAAAGCTCTTTTCTTAACTTAAGCTAGCTAGTTATTTATAGACCTTGTTATCGATGTTATATACCCTCCTAATACTAAAGGATATATTAGACTTATTATATACTATAACAAACTCTCTAGATGGCCTAAAGCCCGACCTCTTCGCATTATTACTACTAAGGTAGTCACTGACTTTATCTAGTAAAATGTTATATACTAATATAAACTTTTCGGACAAATAATTGTCGATAGCGGAGCTAAGTTCAAGAAGGAAGTTATTAAGCTTCTTCAAAAGTATAGAGTCAAACGGGTCTAGATTTCTGTCTATAATACTTAAGCGAATAGTAAGATTAAAGGGGGGTATAAACTAATTCTCAATGCTCTTATGACCCTTATTGCTAGTAGGAAAAACAAATGGCCTTGATATCTTTATATTATGTTATTCGCTAAGCGTACCTCGATTTATAAGCTAACTAGATATACACCCTTCTACTTAGTATATAGTCGCAAAGCTATGCTACCTATTAAGACGAAATATCTAACTTGGAGAGCCCTTAGATAGAACAATATTTGTATATATAAGGAGTTACTAGTAGTTTAGACGTGACAACTACAAATAAGAGATAAAAACATCCTAAAATCAATAGCTAAGTAGACTTGAAAACGCTAAAAAGGACAAGAGTACTAGAACAAGACTTATAATATCCAAAAGGAACCTATTAACGTTAAAGACACTATCCTTTATTACAATACCTTTACTATTAATTAAGATAAGTTAAAGGCCACAAAGCTTAATTAAAGATAGCTTAGACTATACTAAGTTATGACTATAGATAATGTAAAGGGTATATATACATTAAAGGATATAAATAAAGCTAATATAAGAGGAATCTTTTTAAGGAATTAACTCAAGAAGTTTATCAAACGGGATTAGTACTTTTGAGCTTCGGATAAAGAGGTAGTGGACGTCGCGGAGGAAGAGCGTCAAGTTATAATCAAGAAAGAAGCTTAAGACTTAGCTATAGAAAAAGCAGAAGCTAAAATATTAAAGGAGGAAGTTAAAAGGGTTAAAAAAGAGATAAAGATAGACAAGCTATTAGACTAAGAATAAAGGGTAATAGTTCGACTACCTAAAATATTAGATTATAGGAAAGAGTAGTATGTTTAATTCGCTAAAGATTAAGAGGATAAAGGAGTCGACTAATAAGCTAGTAAGATTTCCTTAAACTTATTATCTTATTAATACTTTTTTCCTTAAATAAAGTATAAATAAGTCTCTTTCTTCTTTTCTTTTCTTTCCTTTAATAATTATTATTTATATAAAGCGTTACTATATAAGTATAGGAGAAGATTAGTCGTTCCCTTAGTAAAGGTTTCCTTATTATATTACTTATTATTCGATTTGCTTTTAGAATTCGACTATTAATAGGTAAGACTTTAAAGGGATTAGAAGAGTTAAGATTATTAAGTGGATATGTTATTAAGGATTTCTATTGTTAAGGTTAAAGGCCTTTGTCCCTTTAGATAAAAATAAGTTAAACTCAAGGAAGGTTATACTAAGATAGGCAATTTTAAGATAGGCGATTTTAAGATAAGCGATTTCAAGATAGGCAATTTTAGGATAGGTGATTTTAGGATAGGCGATTTTAAGATAGGCGATTTTAGGATAGGCGATTTTAAGATAGGCAATTTTAAGATAGGCGATTCTTAGACAGGCAATTAAGTAAGACTATTACAAAAAGGGGGATATAAAATTAGGTATTTCCTTTAGAAAAGATTAATCTGCAGGAAAGACTAGATAATAGAGGGTTAAAGGAAGGGTTTTATACTAGAGAGATAGGTAAGTTACTCTAAAAATCTTGGATTTGACTAGAAACACTAAGAACGTATATACGACTTTAAGGAAATTAACTTAGACAAAAACATCTTTTATTTTAGGGACTTACTACTTATAGAATTAGGCACGCCAAATAATAAAGAAATAATGTTATTTAAAATTATACACAAAAATAACAAGGGGACTAGACAATATTATTAACCTTATACTAGGACTTCTATAGTAATACAAGGGGGGTTGTACTAACTTTAGCACTCTTATATTAACTTAACTGGCTAGAACTTACCTCGTGAATCCTTACCTTTTGTTATTAACTAATATATTAGTATAGCTAAACTTGTTATTATTAATTCCTAGCTTTTGTAGAGCTTTAATATCGATTTTTAAAGATATAGTTAAAGGATTTCGAGATTAAATTAAAGATAAAGGCAAGGATATAGATAAAGACAGAACACTTTAAAGGTTTCGATATAATAGAGTACTCCCCGCACATAATTATTCTTAATGTTTATTGTTAATAAGGATAGAGGGAACGATTCAGGAGCTTAGGTCGACTCTTATACTTTATATAGTCGATTAAGTGGGTTTTACAATTATAAGACCCACAAAACCAGCATATAATTAGATCTATTACAAGGTTAGTAAGTGTTTAACCTTGAATTGTTGCTCTCTAACTTACTTGTGTCTTTTTCCACTTATAGACAACGGTCCTAATATATAATACGATATTAGAACTATCGCACTTACCTAGAAACATTAGTATATATTATAGTCGCTTTAGGAATCCACTGTAGTAACAACTTTAACTTTATTTTTAATTGTCTTCGATTTAGATATAATATTATCGATATTCTTGTAATTAAGATATTAGTAAACTTTCTTTAATATATTTTATCTGGAATAACGTTAAATTAACAACTTTTAACTACTTAGTATAGTACTTACACAGGCTAGCCTAAAAGAGCCTAAGAGTGCTTCGATTCGACCTTTTAGAGATATAATAGTATATCTCTTATAAACGATATAGCCGACTATTATTCTTAGCTTACCTTTAAGGGTAGAGAATAGGATCGCGAGCGAACTAATTGCCTTAGATAAAATCTTTTTTAATTATACTTGTGAACTTAAATAGAAATCTAAAGGAAGGGAAGCTCCCCTTTTCTTATATACTTTTCGAAGCCTTTGTAACGTGTATTACAAAAATAAAACTCTTTAAATCTTTCCCCTTCTTCACTTTACTATAATGTAGCGCTATCACGGGCAGTCTCGCGCAAACCTTAATAGGCTATAGTACTTTGCTTTAATTTAATTAAAACTACTTTTAAGGTTAAAAGGACTAAATATTACTAGACTAATACTTTCGATATTATTACTTTTAAATTAATAAGGACGTCTTAAATATAAGGGGGGTTAAAGTTATCCCTTTTACATTGCTTTTTCGAACTTTTCTACTTTTAGTAAGCTACTTTAGTGACAAGATATTACCTAAGATAAAGACAATTGCCTTAAGTATAGCTTTAAAATACTTTGATATCTTTAACTAAAGATATCGCTCTCTTTACAAAGTTAACTACTAAAATCTTAGCAAGAATATATACTTTACCTAATGACTTTGTATAGCAC
>NXFV01001566.1:0-22344 GCA_002803225.1 Gamarada debralockiae | reverse complement strand
ATAGTGCTTAAAAGCACACCTAAATGTATCTGAAAACAAGGTAAAAAACTATATTATATAATGCGTGATTATGTGTAAGTATCTAAGTGCTGTCCTGGCTGCGAAGGCCATTTATGTCCCGCTGGCACGTGACATCCAGCTAAGCGATCAACGTGACCGATTTCCCCACCACAATACAAGAAGATAATACTCCGTGGCATAAGGCAAAGCTTATGATAGACTTCCTTAAGTCACAGAAAGTCAAGACAATACGCTGGCCACCACAATCACCTAATTTGTCTCCAATTGAAAATCTATGGGCACAAATCAAGACTCGAATCGGGAAGATACGTTATAGAACGCGAACACTCTCTGATTTAGAATTAGCGTTACATGAAGTGTGGCCACAGATCTCACCAAACTCGCTGTTGAAATTAAATAAGAGTATACCAAAGCGGATAGATTTATATATTAAAAACAAGGGAGGTTTAACTAAGTATTAATAGCTTTAATTTAAGCCTATTTGTACTTCATTTGACTAATAACTCGTTGAGAACTTTTGAAGTGAAAAGAGGTAGGAATTCGTCACGTGACGAACACTTACCGGAACAGATTGTACAGCTCTGCGAACATGGCTCTCTACTGAATGAGATGGTATTTTGCTGTAGTTCTCTAAGAGCTCTTGAGTGTCCGGTGAGAGCCTATCTCCTATTTCGGGATAGTACCAGTTTCGACTGTCTTTACCTCGATTTTGGGCGGTCGTCTCTGTCGTTGCGCTTGGTGTCATGATGATTTGCAGTATGAATAAGATGATGAGAAAATAGGCACACTTATATTGAAGATCGCGGTGAACTGATATATTCAAAGAAGAGGAAATGGGCGGGATCTGAAGTACAGGCTGATGACGATGCGAGCAATAAACGGTTAAACCATCGAAGCTCCAACACTGATCTGGCTCCCTTCGACTCTGTGTGAGCTGTCAGATGGATCTTCAATATATCTTGTATGGGCTTCCGGAATACTGGAACCCAGGAAGTAGGCAGCGATATGCCTAAATAGCGTAGTGAGAGAAGTCCTGAGCCTAATAAGGCAGAACCGGCTGCTGCACGGTATTTAATGCCGAAAATCTGGGGAATGTAGCTTCATTGAGGGCTAGAGGAGGTATGATTTGAAATTGGTTCCGAGTCAACTAGAAATGATGAAAGTGTTGATGACTGTGATGGGAGGGTTCTCGACGGAGTGGACCCAAACCTCGTCGGAAGACTCCTCAATGACATGCATGCTTCTCGCGACACATTTGACGGAGAACCTGAGTCCTTACCGGATACTTGATCGTCACGTTGTACAACTCAAGAATCTTTCAAATAATTTCCGTCACAGATGCCAGCCTTGGAATGAAGTCGTGTCGCTGAAGCTCGAAAGCTTTACGTCTAGAAAGGACGAGATGTGGCAGGTGATAAAAGCATTTCTGTGCAAGACTGCCTCAGGCTTTAGAATTCAACGTCAGGTCTCGAATTCAGGGGGTTGAAGAGTATTTATCGAGTACACAGTACAGCTATATAAACAGTCTGAGAGCAAAGTAGAGAATCACTATTGCCACCAGCGAGAAGAGTGATCCGTGACCATACCAAATCTTCAATTTCCATTACGCCAGTATAATTCCACCAACTCCTCCGTTATGCCTTGTGACCAGCCGCGAGGCACTCAAGCAACCCAAAATTATAATAGAAGTTCCGCAAAGTCCAACAAAGGAAAAGCCCTTCACAGCATGGGTGCGTTGGGCATGCGAGGGTGTGCGACCGTAACAGCGGATTGGAGTTGTCGGATCTGGGCCATCATCTCTGCGGTTTGTGCAGTCTGCGCCTCCGAATGTCTTCTTAACTCCTCATTCTCAGCCCGCAGTCTCTTCAATTCCTCTCGAATGTCATCGCCGCCACCGCGACCCGATCCACGCTTTCTCTTCATACCGGCTTTGGTATCTTCACCCTCTTCCTCGGTCTCCGCTCCATCCGGGACGACTCCATCGGAAGTATGAACGCGTCTAAGATGTTCGTTCAGGTTCTCCTGTCGCGAAAATCCCTTGCCAGTGTGACGCTTGCAGTTTAGGTGTGGACAGTTGAGTTGTTTTCGAGGACCCTGTAGCTTTTGTCAGCAGCAATCAAGGAAAGTTAGGAAGGTAGGTACTTACTCCGTGCTTTCCATGGACCTCACGTTCATGCCGAAGTAGACCTCCGCTGTAGGTGAAGCCCGGTAGTTTCTCACAACCCTCGGCAGGACACTTGTATGGTCGATCGTGCTTGTCCATATGCTTCGACCATTCGCACTTTCTTCCGAAATCCCTAACTTCCTCCGTGCATCCCACCCAGGTACAAACAAATCGTCCATTCTCTCCCTTCGTGACTTCGCGATCTGGCTTTGGAATTGGCTTGCTTCTGCCAGGACTCGGTGCGTCTGTATCATTGCTTTGGAGTTGTGGCAGGTTTTCGATCGCGTCTTCCTGCGCCGTATCTAAGCCTTGGTGATTGTATGGATTCATTTCTGCAGAGGGCATCGGAGGACTCGGATATCGAGGATGCTCATGTTGTATTTCTTCTTGTTCTTGCGGCTCGTGCATTCGCGGATAGCTTGCATCTGCCATGAATTGTTGCGATTCGTAGGACAGCGACATTGCGGAATCGGGGTATTCGAAGTAGTCTGGAGTTGACGAGTGAAAGTGAGATGATAGACGCGAAAGACGGTATTGCTCTTTGCTTGGGTGGCGAAACAGTGCGTAATTAACTGCCTCGTGAGGATGGCTTTCGTGAGTCTCGATGTTGTTGCCTTGGCTGAGATGGCAGTCGGCCTGGGGCGAGAAGAATTTTAGGTTGTTAGCGCCTTCGGTGTGGCTTGTGCGGTTAGCGTGGTGGCTCAGCGAATTCGCCAAAATCGGGCCCGAAAAGTCGACGCGTTCAGCTCCTGCATCAACCCTTCTGGTGTTTTCAGCGACCAAGAACGCATTATTTGTATTAGAGTAACCGTTATTGTGGAAGCCTTGAGCTGAAATGGCGGTTGCTGTGCTTAAGTATTAGCGATCACATGCTTCTGCAAGGCTAACAAATAAGCCCAGAATAGCAAGGCAGCCTAGCCTGATTTTTGGGTGATTTTGGATGACTCAAGGTGTAGGGTACGCACCTGCTGCCTGAAGCCCTCGGCGATGATGTGGAACCTGAGAAAGGAATTCTATTGGATGTTGAGCTATCGGCGGGGTTGCTGTCGTGGTCCAGTCACTCCGGTAGTATGGAGTGGGCTGATATCCTTGACATTGAGTGCGAGTAAACTGGTCCTGTGACTGTAGCTCCATCTTGATGACTGGTGCCGGTACCTCCGAGTCTGTGAAAAAGATATTGTCAGTATTAGTTCACCTTCTTATTTAGTGAACGTATTATTTTTGAAGTGATTTTCCCGCTCGAACTTGTTGTGATATTATTCACTCTCGCCTTCATCGCAACGGGAAGGCACTATTGTTGTGAAGGAGGTTCTCTTAGCAGGACGGTGAGCGTAGGCCAACCTGCCACAGGCAACCCTCGATCGACAATAGGGTGTCGTTAGTTTGGGTACTCCGTCGATCAGAAGCATTTCGCGAGGTCAGTTGAATATACTCGATGAGTGGAGAGGTTGATAGATTTGCTCGAAGACAGCAACTCAAGTCCAAAACCGCTCGAGCGTAGTCGTACCGATCGAATAACGTCGAATATTGTTAGGGGAAAATAGGCTCGGCTCTCCGACCAGATGAATGATAACGGGGCTGAGATGAGAGCGAATGCACAACTTACAATAGCGGTGGCGATCTGGATACCGCGAAGGGCCACAGCAGTAGCAATAGGTATGCGGGTGTGATGGGAATTTTCGTGGATGGTGGGACAAGGGAGATGGTTGAGAAGAGCTTCGAGACATGCCAATGGGGAAAGCCATGATGAATATCCAACAACTCCTCAGAGTACCAACAGCGACGGCTTCGCATCAGCCCACGGCCATGTTGAATTCAGTGGATGTTGGCCTCCTGGCCATTCGAAGAACCAACCCACGCCGAAGAGCAAATGCAATCGATCGGCTGTTTCCTTCTGATTATACACTTGGCGAAGTGGATAGTTGAGCGTCAGACTGGCTATCAAAGGCTGGACAGCAAGCGGGATGACAAAGGCCCAGCACTGGAGCGTAGCCGAAACGGGATCACAGGAGAGCTCGAGGCACGACCAGATGTTTCCGAAGGAGCGAATCACATGGGGCTGATATCTTTGGCCGAAAGTTAGTCCATGTTCCCATAGCAGATGTTCAAACTTTCTTTAGAAAATGACAACTGGGCTTTGCAATCAAACCTGACGCATCAGAATTGAGATAGGTAAAAGAAGAATTCCCCTGAGAGACAAACATCTTCCTCGGACACCTCTTGAATTATCATTGGCCTTCACAACTGCTCGAGTCTCTTCTAAAAGCACTTGGAATCATTGAGACCGTTGCAGAAGTCGAAGCTCAACTGGAGCCTCATCTATTATCCCCCAACGTACTCTATCCGCTTGAAGTCGAGAGACCATATGAATGTAGACTCACAAAGATATCAATATAACATAAAGCTCTCGCTTGCAACAGAACAACTTGTTCAACCCTCCGAATAGATAAAGGTCAGAGCACTTGTCTCCATCCCACTCCGGAGCAGCGGCCAGCAATCTTATATCGTAGACGCAATGAATCAAGCCCACCATACTCACAATGACGACTGAGAAACAATCTCCGCCTAAATAATTTGTAACAATCCATCCGCACTCCCAAAACCCTCAAAATTATGACCCACCAACCGGTCAGCGACATCACCGATAAGGCTCAGCCTCACTCCCACCAACCCCCCTCACCGCGCATCGTGGGGTCGAAAAGCACGCGCCGCTTCTCCCGAGAGGACAATTGCACGTATCTCCTACGGGCGATCTGGAAAACAATCGGTGTGAGAAACGAGGGAAAATTGGGTCTGCTCGGTCTCGCAAAGCTAGGTTATTATGCAAGCCGTAAGGCTGCAGGAAGGCGAGGGAGTTTATGCTTGGATTCCCGGATATCGAGCGAATAGGAGTAAGCGAATAGTGATGGCTTTTGCACTGCCTCAATTACAACGATTGTTGGCGGTGAGCACGATTGATGAAGAGATGATGATGGGGATGGGATGGAGGCAAGATGGAAGAGAAGATGGGAATTTTCTTGGCATTTTTCTCCGACTTTTGATCTCGCATGTCGGCGTAGTTTTTGAGCCAGGCATGTAGGTAGATCTCTCAGGCCTGAATACCTTCACACGTGACTACCCCTGTGATCTGCTACTTAAATATTAAAAGGAGGGAAGAGGGGCCTTGTCCAGTTTTCAATAATGGAACTATTATTCTTTGAAAAAGACAAGATTATCGCGGAACACTCTATCTCGCTGGCTTGGATAGCGTAACAACACGTTATTACAATTACTTCAAGCGATGTGAGTCATGTGGGAAGCCACAATTTCTTAGTTTGATTCTGTGATTTTAGATTTGAGAAGACTTAAGAGCCAAACATTCATTCTACTTAGATGGATTATTTCCCGTTGAACGTACGAAGAGAACGGAGTTCCCAGGACTGTTGTTCTTGAACCCTGAAGAGTGAAGACCTTACAACAACCCACATCACCAATACTTCCCACTGTATTCTTCATAATCATCCTCATCCACCACCGCTATCTCCTCAAACGGATATGTAATACCGGCATTATCAGGCCGTGGAGGACCCCAAGCATCATTATGCTTCACCCCTGCCACTTCAACAGCTCCCTCGCCAGATTCATTTGCCGAGAGAATCGAGATCGTGGTACAAACAGGCTTCAGTAGTCAGCATTGTGTGCAAATATAAGAGGTAGTATCTATGAGGGCTCATACCTTCTTCCCCGTCTTATATCCCCAGCTTGCGTATATCCCAGCAATGAATGCACCGTGGCCAGGCTCATAGACGATGTGCTTATTCTTCTGTGTAGTGCCAAAGAAACAAAGCCTTCCGCGGTTCGTAGTGATCTAGAGAAGTGTGAGTAATCTTAGCTCTTTTATTTTGAGGTTTTCGACTCACCTTGATAGCCATGGGCAGACTATTCATCCCAATTTCGACTTTCGTTACTCTTTCCCCTCCTTTGCCATCGATTTTGAAGACCTTAGTTTTCGGGCTAGGACCCTCCGGTCCAATATGTCTTGAGCTACCATTATGGAAATGAATTCCGAATGACCGCCTTTCAGGATCAGACGAAAATCCAGTAATTTGCGACAACTCGTCGTCCGTAGTTCCGAACACAAGGGCCTCCATGGGAATTGTATCATATGAACGGACCGGTGTCCAGTATCCCGTCTCATATGTTGAAGCAGCAAGGCCATAAAGAGGAACTGAATCCTTCCACATGCATTTATCAATCTGCGGAACAGCCAAAGGCTGGTTCGTCAAAACTATTGAACTATTAGTTTTGCCCTCTCTGCTCGGAAAATCTACAGTCTCCCTGTAACTTACTCGGTGTTCGGGGACATTGGAGAAGTCCAAGTCGTTGAATCACACCATTCTATGACGACAGCAATCAGTTTTCGCCCTTACCAAAATAATTCAAGAGGTCTCACAGCAATCTCAGCAACCGCGCCCGTTATCACCATCCCATCACTCGCAACCATGCGGCGTTTACCCCCATCACTATCATTTACTTGTTTCTCGTCTTCGCTTTGAAGAGAAAGCTATAAAAACACATCAATAAACATGAATACAAATATACAGTAACACGCTCACCTTGAGACCCGTGATGCCAATCATAGCATCCTTATCCAAATCGTGGCAGTTCCCAATGTTCAGCTCAAAACCAGAGACCCACGCTCTGGCTGGCAGTTCAACCTTGAGGCTGGATCCATGTTTTGGGGGCTGCTCTCCAAGTAATCTCGAGCCATTCCTACCCACAGTTTCCACTTCAAGGCCACAAAGTCTCCCATCATCATTGAAATTGAAAGTAAACGCGTGCTCCTTGTCCACATCCTCCCATGACGAGACAAAATACGTTGAAAGTGGGCGAAAGTCCTTCGACACCGGAGAAGCAACGAGAGGCATCTGCAAGGACAAGCTGTTCTTGATGATCTCTTCCGAAGTGCTCTCCGTTTTCTTGGAATCCGGTTCCAGCTCTTTTTGCTGCTCGATATACAATTCAGCAAGCCGTGAACAGGTATTCCAGACCCGTCGACGATTCGCCAGACCCAGTACTAAGGTTTTGTCACGGGGCCCGTCAACAATGATATTGCCGTTATCATCTTCAGTTAACGGCGGCGTGGTAGCAAAGCATTGTCGCCGCAACTCGTGGTATATCTTAAAGAAATCTCGGGTCCCATCAAGCTCAGGAAGGTCCCATAGGAAGGGCATATCGATCGGAATCTTTCGTTTCCAATAGCCTTGGGCTTGGGAAAGATTGATCGGCGTTAGTCCCGAGAGTACAAAACTTCGAAGATCTTTGTATTGGAGATGAAGCAGAATCTCCAGGATTATCTCGTCCGCCAGTTTTTTGAGAGTGCATTTACGGTGTTTTGGTGGCGAGGCCGAAGATTTGACCGAAGTTGACAGGAGTTGAGCGTTTGTGGTTGTCCTGTCGTCCTTCAGTGCTCTCAAGTATTGCGATACTTTCTCGTTCTGAAATGGATTCGACACCCAAGCCTATGATTTTCAGTATCGTAAATCGCTTACATCCTCGGCCCACTTCGAACATACCTCTTGGCCTGGTATACATGCCCAATATTGTTCATTTGCAGCATCATTCAACTCAGCATAATCCACCTTCAAGCAATGGTCATATTCTTCATGTAGTCCAGACATGACAGTGTAAAGAATACTCTTATCTACTATGCCCTTATCCGCCAAACCGATTCTTTCCCCAGAAAGCAGATACCTCAGCACCTGAGCAAAGACACGAAAACATGGCGGATGGAAAGGCACACCGAAGGGCTGGTCGGGATCATACGTGGAGTACCTGAATGGTTGTGAATGACCCAGAGTTAGTTCCTTTGAAGCAGACTCACGTCGCAAGTTGAATTCTGCCCGGCATTCCCCCAGGCAGCCTTCCGTCAGGGACATTTGGATCATTGCCTTTGCCGCAAGCGACTTGGCCCTGGACTCGAGATCAGCTATGGGAGAGATTGGTTAAACAGCCTCGCAAACTCACATAGTCTTCCGCCTCACCTACCCCTGTAATGTAGCATCTAAGCTAGAAGTTCAGGGCAAAGTCAAAAGTTTAAGGATCAGCCTTACTTGTCGACAGTAAAGCTGTCGGGATTGAATCCGATGACTTGAACTTCTTCTAACCATTCCAACTCTGTAGTAATTCATCAGTTCAAAAGAACACCCAAATCGTCACGGAGTGAACTCACCTTGTCCACTAATTAGATCGGGACTGTACGCCAGTCCTTCACCATCGTCCTCTTCATTGAAAGCATTGTAAGTGTGAAATGAGGTTCCGCAGAACGCACAATTGATATCCCAGCCTCCCATATTCCGACTATGCCTTGCAGAATTGAGAGAGGACAAGAAAAAGAGAAAGAACAAAGCGAAGAATTTGCTCGATCGTTAAAGTCACGAGCAGGCAGCAATCACATGATCGACACCCAAGGGTAGAATACGAGATTCACGTGCACACGCGTTTCGCTGGACCAGCAGACGTGGAAGAGAAGAGAAGGATCGGCGCGGGAAGTATTGCTCATACCCATCACTCAATCCGGTTTAATGCTTTTAGGTTGCCTTGAAACAGGCTCCAGAAAATGCTAACGAAGAGACATTCCGCATTCCAGTTGCCTCCTTTTGCATTCCTTCCCTAAACCATAGCAGGAACATCAATAGTAGCAATCTTCCAAATCTTGCCACCCTCCTCACTCGTCAACCCCGTATACGTAGTCCCACCACTAACACCCAACGTGCTACTGAAGTCTGGATCCGCTGACTCAAGGACAATTGTAGTGTTGAGATACCGCTGGGCCGCGATAGTGCCTGAGCAACCGTTATCGCATTCCGTGCCTGTTCCCCATCCAGTCATAGGCCCTGAGTCATGCGTGAAGTTGCTTAGCGCCACACCGGTGACTGCGTTGGTCACGGTCTGAGTCCAGGACAGTTCGTCTGCGCTGCATGTGTAGTTGATCAAGACTTGGTCGGTGCCTGAGACGATACCTGCGGTGCCGTCAAGTTGGCCGAAGGAACCGAAGAGAGAGGCGCGGACACACCTTTTCATATGTTAACTTAAAGGCTCAAATGTGATGAGTGATTAGGGAGGCGTGAAAACTTACCATTGACCGGTCTCAGCACCGCACCAAGCATTACTCGGCCATGACTCCAACGTCGTCTGAATCAAGTCACCTGTCCCATTACTCATTCCAGGCCACAGAAACAGCTCTCCATTTTGGGTTGGTGGTGCGGCTCCAGGAATGAGAATCGTTTGAGCCGTGACAATCCTCGAGGTCGTGGGGCCTAGTGAAAGTGCGCCGCCCCAGGAGCCTCTTGTTCGGAGCTTGGAGGAAGAAGAGGAGGATGCCGCCGCTGCAGTGGTGGCCAAAATGCTCAGAATGAATGATAAGTACATAGCTTCAGATCCTTTGAACGAATGAAAATGAGTGACTAGAAAAGGATGGAGAGAGGTGAGGAGCTATGATGAGGAAGGTGTATGCCAAATTTTATATCTTTGGCAAGCCTGACATGGACTCACATGGCTGTATGATTTAGATGAAAAGCAGGCGAAAATCATGATTTAGGGACCACTTTGGTCAGACAAACATGGGGGTTTAAGGGTGAAAATGCTAATTCGGAGAAAACAGCGGAAATATTTGTCGTTTTCAGACGTTTAGAATTGAATGTGACGGTGGGGCATTTTCCCGTGTTTCATATCCTCTCCCATGCTGCCATGACCATGAAGCCGGGCCTGGCAATTTACATTAGATTGGTGTCGTCTAGATCCCCTCATCTCAATCTCTCATTCTCCAGGAATGATTGATAGATGAAAATATACAGTCGAATCTTTGCGAGAGTAGGGGCAAAGCTCGTAATATCATTGAATTTACTATCTTTTGGTAGAAAACTCGTCGTAAATCCTCCGGGTCCCAATTCGGATCTGTGGCAATTTAAAGATACCCATTCCTATGTCGAGGCAACCGTTATGCGTGACGCATATCCGTGGTATCTAACTAAACAGGTGAAAACAAAGGAAATGTGAATATGAACGTGCGATACCGAAAAGGCATGCAGAAACGTCTGATCTATCGTGACAAGGGGTAAGGGCAGAAAATCAACGTAAATATCCTCCAGACTTTTAAGGCCGTGGCCAAGTTCACCGAAAAAACATGAAATGAAGAACATATCATGAGATCTCTCCTTGATGTACATCCAATTAATGGACCTTCTTTCTGCCGAACATTCGTTGGAAGGCGCTCGCTTCCTCCTTTGGGAGGGTGGGTGTGAAGGTCTGAGGTTGTGTTGACATGCTGCTGGGTGGTTCGCTGCGAAGGAAAGCCGCCAGATCGTTTGTTCGGGTTGTCGAGTGAATAGCTTCTCTGGGTTGGTAGGACTTTTGCGCAACCTTATTACGGGCAGAGTCGAGCTGCGAGACGTAGTCGTTGCTAGGTCCACGAGCTGGTTCATAGGTGGTAGGCTTGTTGCTTGTAAATTGAACGGCAATTGGAGTGTGTGTTGGAAGTTGGGGTGGACGTGAGTTTGTCCGGGAGCTTGCCGAGCGCGAATCCTGGCCACTGGACTTTGGCTTTGGCGGTGGTTGAGGCCCAGAGTCTTTACGGCCAAATCGTGACATGAGACTCGGTGAGCTTGACTTCTTCTTGATCTTTCCAGAGCTTGGAGCTGCGTTATAGATAGGTGCTGGGGAGGAATCCGGAGGGGGAGGAACATTCGCCAGGAACTCTGCGAGCGATTCTTCTTTAATTGGCTTGGGCCTGGAATTGGTGAGGGCCTCGTATTCCTCTTCCTCGTCGCTGAAGTCGATTTGGTACATATCCCGGACTCTTCTCGTCTTCCGCTTTGGCATCATATCTTCATCGTCAAAGTCGTTGGACTTCTGGGCTGGTAACTGTTTGTTCATCTTCGAAGAACTGGTGATTAGAGCGCTCTGCGAATTGATGGAGCTATGCATAGATGTAGATGCTTGGCTGTAGCGTGTATCAGGGAGAGAGGCATCGATGGCTTTTCCACCAACGGCGCCAGACATCTGATCAGAATCCATAGTGGAGCGGAAAGGAGCGACAGTGCGAGGGATACGGTGCGCCTCCTTTTCGAGTTGAGGGCCACTTCTGACAAAGTCGATGAGATCAGAGATGTTGTCACCTCGGGGTACTACAGCATCGCGAGCTTGCAGCTTGCTTCGGCCTGCGGATGATTCCGCACGTCTAGGAAGCGAAGTTGCAGTACCGACGCGCGGAGTGGATGAACTGGCATTTCGTACAGTTCCGTTCATGCCACGGTGCCCGTTCACAGCCGGAGCAGATCGAGGAGGAAGTTGTTCATAAGAGCCAGGAGGGGCCGTAGAAGAGATGAATTCGGCTAGATCTACCATCGATTCCCTTTCAACTCTGGCATCTCGAGGTTGTGGTGCATTCGGACGCAACTTCGCTCCCGTATTTGCAGTCGGTGCAGGGGTCGGTCTTGATTCTTTAACCGACTTAATTGATTTCGGAGTCTCTGCCGGTTGATTCGGATGGAGAACTGTGTACTTGCTGGCCGACGAAGAATGGGATCTGCTGGTTGGAGGTCTAGCGCCTTCCTGAGGATTAAGAACCATGGGGGGTGCAGCAAAGCGTGGGGATTCTGGAGTACCCTAGAAGCATTGTTAGCTTGGCGCTCAATAATGTATGTTACAAATAACGTACCTCAATATTACGCATATTCTGCGGGGTAAGCGTATACTGAATGGTCTGGTCGCTCCGGATAAGCTGTTCAAAGCTTTCACTCTTGTCTTCCGCGGCACTTGGAGCGCTTTCCTCGGAAGTTCGCACAGGCTTCAATTTGTGAGAGGTAGACGACGATCCGGATGCGGACCCAGAGGTATGTATGGCTTGCTTTGATTGCTCCTTTCTCATTTGGTCATCTCGAGACGACCTGGGAGGCGAGCTACGAGGGATACTGGTGGGTTGGGGTCTAACTGATCTTGGCGGGTCGCGGTGAGAGCCCGAAACGGAGGGTGAATGTCCATTCATACCCTGTTCAGACAAGCTCTGAGCATCATTGCTTGGTGCAATTGAGCTGGCTTCATCTGAAGTATCTGGAGCGCCCTCCATCATCTCTCGCAAGGGAGTGAGAGGGGGCACGCCACCGTCGAGTCCAAGGGCCTTGGATGTGACGCCCAAGTTCGAGTTCGACTGAGCAGCTTGTGGTTCATTCACAACTGCGTTAGCGTTTCCACGAGGGTTCCGAGCCCCGGGAGGCGCAGATAGTACGAATGCTGAAGGCTGTGATGTAGCATCTCTGTTCACAGATTGAGGGACGTACTGGTTGGGAGTCGGACTCTCCACCACATTAACTCCTTGCATTGTAGCTGTAATATCAGTTGGAACTGCGGTCAGGGGGGCTGATTCGGTTTCAATGACCTCCTTCTCCTCGGAGATAGAACCCCCAGCGCTGTTTCTTGCGTGTCTTGTGCTCATCTGAGACCCTGCTCGTGCCAGTGGACTGGAAGTTGGACCTCTTGAAACAGGGCTCGCGACTCGAGGAGTTTGCCCATCTATCGGAGAATGTATGCTGTTTGGTCGTGATCCAATAACGGGTCGTCCGGCGACGTAATCACTGGCATCAACGGATCCATGTCGTGATCGAGCTGGGCTTTTGGGTGGAGCAACGTCGATGAGACGTAAAGAATGAACGCTACTAGCGCGAACACTGGTTTGTCTTGAAGGAACCTTGGTTTGGTCTGGAGAAACTCGTCCCCCGATAGAGACGCGGGAAGAAGTCATGATTTGGGGCTCTTCGCTGAATTCTTCAACATCAGGCTCCTCCTTGTGATCGATTTCAGTCTGAGGAGCATTGCCGGTCGTGACGGTTGCAATGCCTGCCACTGCCACAGCTCCAATCGCCGCAGCGTCTGCGATAACTCCAGTAACGAGACCCTTTGACTCATGCGGTAGCTCTGTCTCTTTATCTGCCTCCTCGACCTGCAATTCTTCCGTCTTCGCGGCAACTTGTTCGCCGGATACCCCATCAGTCACCCCTTCTTCTATCGTGTCTTGATCCTCACCGGTCTCACCAATATCAGTCTTTGGGCGCTTCAAAGATGATGAGGCATATATTGACGGAGCAGGCGAAGGCAGAGAATGAGAGCGTTTCCTTCCGGTGGAAGAAAGGAACAGAGGGGTTTGTGGTTGAGATGAGGTCGGTGTAAGCATCTCCTTCCCGCGGTGTGTAGTGAAGGACATTAAGCTCTTTGGGCGCTGCTTCTGGGGAATCTCTCCCTCTTCGCTCTCCTCCTCGTCCTCTTCGTCGTCACTTTGTTTCGCCAGACCAGGAATCTCAATTTCTCGTATATCACTGGCAGAAATCGGGAGAGGGATACCGGCTGCGTACTCGCGTGCGGCTAGGGCGGCATCTATTGACGGTCTTTGCGTATCCTCATCGATGTTGTCTTCTGGTGCAATGCTAGCAGCTCTGCTGGCTTGAGCCTGGGAGCGCAGCGATTCTCGTGAAAATGAACGGGTCACAGACACTGAGTTTGTGGGTGACCGTATGCGTTTCTTCCAACCTCTCCATAATCGTCCCAAAGTCCTGTCCAGAGCTACTCGCTCCATATCTGCTTCTTCTACCACAACCCGCTCGGCAATCTCTGAGTGTAAGCTGGTCCCGTCTCTATCGTCTCTTTCGTGCTTCGCTTGTAATCTGTGATACGCGGCTTGGCCTGCGACAACAAGAACTTGCTCACCCATAAATTCCAGAATGGAAGTCAGGAAAATAGCAACTGCGGGTGAAACCACAGCTGGATTGTTGGAAAATCGATTATTCGAGCCAGGTAGACCGTCCAATTGCTCTTGTTCGGTATAATAGTCCTCGTCCTCTTCTTCCATATCCCCTAAAGACGAGTAGACCATACACCGCAATCGTGTACGTTTCCAAACCAGCTCCAAATCCCAGTCTCCGCTAGGTTCAAGCCCGTTGTGATATGCCAACAATTCTTCATCCTCTCCACCCCCTAGATATTCGTGAAGTTCTTGATCAGCACCACTGATTGCGCCATGGGCGAGCTTCGGCTTCAAGACTTCGCCAACAGCTGGTCGAAGGGAGGCCAAGGAGGTCGATCTAGAAATCGAGAGAAAGTTGAATAGGAGCTGGTCTAAAAATCGATTCACAAGCTTCAGAGCAGGTGGCGCAACCAGTGCGGTCTCACCCGAAGGCTCAATTCCATGCTGGTCGAACCAAGTATCCGCTTGGCTCTCATGGTCGTTGGTGACTATTTGTGAAGCCGCAGATGCAGCAATGAATGCTGGTTCGGGAGTAGTCGATACGGGAGGCGAAAGCAAGCCTCCATAACCAGTCAATGAAGTTCTATCGCTCGAGATGCTGTGTGACCTGGTTGTGCGAGGAGAGGCCCCCTGCAGCGACAGTTCGCGAGGGGCCATATTGATGTTGTTGTGCGAAAATGCAGCAGCGCAATGCGCCTGCTTTCAATATATCCTTCAATCAATTTTATATGTTCCACCGAATCCAGGTTTTGCCTGGAAGGAATGTGGTGGTCGTATGAGGTTAGGGGATGCGAGTTCGTAGATCGGATGAAACTGAATCGGATAAAGCCAAATCAAATGCTCTCAATTCCGTGGTCTGCAGCCAATGACTCGAATTAGTTCCTAGAGCACTACAGTGGAGAGACAAAACATGAAGAGGCCAGGAAGGAGTTGTAAGATGTGTGTAGGATCGGCACTGTCGTCAATGCATTCAATCTGCAGAGTGGAGAAGATATCCCCGATCACTACCTTGCGGACCGTATGATGATTTTTGTAGCACTTGAACCGCAGAGCGCGATACTTCCACATGGAAAACTCATGGGCTCGAGTGGTTTTAACGATTGGAAATCGATTGTTGGTCAACCTTCTCGAAGCGCAATCCAGGAACTGAAACATTCTCCGCACGTACCTGAAAAAGAATCACGAGGTCGGTGACCTACAAAGAAACGAAATCCCCAGTGAAACAGCGTACAAAATGCTCTGTCGTGAATCCTCCCGCCCTGAACAATTGCAAGATTGTGCGTAGAGGCCAGCAATTTGGGCAAAGTAGACAATGCTGCACGAAGCAGAATTGTACTCTCCCAGAAAGCAAACGGAGTTGTCCCTGGGTGTCCGACTTAATACCCTGCTGGCTGTGGAAGCGAGCTGATGCCAGCTTCAGGGGTACATGACAAAATGGCTTCGCGAGTAGTTAGATCCGGAGGAATGAACTGAAAATAGGAAACAGAAGGAGTCGACGTTGGGATTTTTCTTTTTTTTTTCTTTTTTTTCTTTTGTGATGTGATGCGGCTGTTCGTGAGCCACTGGCACGAGGGATGATATGAAGGCTGGTTAAGGTGATGGAGAATTGACGGATCATATGTAGATCTTCACCACTCATAATAATTTGTATTTTTGCACTGACGGCTTTCGCGACTTGGCTGCAATTATTGCTAGGAGCTGCATTAGGGGCAGCTGCTATTCAACCACACTAACCAAATTTTAGCCACGAGCAAACTCCACATTTCCACAGTCTTCGGAGATCTTTTCTACCGTTAGCCTCGGAGTCAAATATGGAGCCAGATTACTTCAATCCGTGAGACGAATAGGATTTCTGTATTGAAGAGTACGGGATGCCGATGCCGCGGAGCATGATGGCAGAGCTGATTTGAACGCCTCTATTAAGCCCGATCTGTGTTTGTCTGATTAAACTTTCGGGACGGCTGCTAAAGTCCTCACGAAGAGAACGCGCAAACTCACGCAGATCATCAAGACCATGCTTTAACCTTTTTGAAGCTTCGTGCAGATATTCATCACAGAGCACTTTCATAGTAAGACAAAGAAAGGAAAGACCTGTCATTTGGAATGACCATGAGCATAGCCGCCTCGCTTTCATCATGGTTCTCGAAGTATTGACCGCCTTTGGCGGCTCCCAGCCCCTTGAGGTGAATGGAGATCTCGCGCCATCCATGGGCCTAAGTCACTGGTTCAAATGGTTGTACACAACTAACTGCTGGCTTCTCGATCCTAATGCGACTCAATCTCGCTGACTATTCTCCTTGTGAAATGAGCACTTCAAGGCATCACTGATGGCTTTTTACTTTTGGGAAATTCGAGAAAGACACCGTAGAGGCGTTATATAATAATACTCAGTTGCTAATGTTATAACCCTGCTTACTATTGCGGCGGTCTGGTCAGGCGGGGAAAAGATAAATTCAGCCATCTGCAAATTTTGTTTCAGGAATCCATACGCAGGATCCGTCCACGGACACATCCCACGCTCAGGGCAGGGATGATGGATGTCCCCCTTTTAGGGAATAGCGAACTCGCGACTTTTGAACTTTCATTTCTACATCCTCCGTTCAATACAGTGATTCCCAACGTCAAAAAGACAAGCAATTGTAGCTTGCGCCTGGGGATCTCAACATTTCTACCCTTCTGCCCAGCGGTACCAAACGATTGTACAGGGTACCTCACAATCAGCAATTGTGCTGCGCTCGAGTCTCGCCCCTTCTCAACTCGCACGCCTCCATTTCTTTGTGATGGATGCCATGACCCCGGTCAACAGCTAATGCAGGTAAACTCTGCCGTGTGAGGGGGGCAACTTAAGTTGCCGAAAGTTGCCGACAGAAGGCCAAAGTGACATCTCAAGGAGTTCAAGTGGTTACTACGCACCACCCAAAATATTGTAGCGAGGTCAGGGTAAATGTGGAAACATTTAAATCAGTTTGGATTGTTTTCTGGCCTGTGCCAGCCTGGGAGCCCTGGTCTCGCTGCAATATACTGTAGTATTTTGGGTGGTGCAGTTACCACCCGCTCTTGACATTTCACTCCACAAGTCCGCATCCCGCCGTCGCTACCCAACCACGCGAGGAATATCCGTGCGCAACCCAAAAGGTCGAGTGTCCTGGGGATAAAAGGATAATTGCAGGGTTGCTGAAAGCTCCTAACTGCATCAAGACGGATAAGGAAGGATTCCTCCTTCCAGAACTCGTGACGAAGATGTCCTGCAGAATTTGGAACGCACCAAAATTCCAGTATGCCGGTCATGAAACGTCTACTCCGTATAACAAACGAATCATAGAATATAGGAATGCGGAGTCCCTTTGCCCGATATGCTCATGAACTCGTTTGGAGGCAGTAAACGGCTTCAGGAGCGGAAACTCAATCTCGTCGACCGATTCAGCCATTTTACACATTTTGCCTATGCTGGTAACCTAACGAGTCAGCGACAAGCGGATACCCACATGAAGGATCATGAGATGAAAACGCAGGATACCATCTGAAGTCTTGGCGATCTCGTTCAACATCAGGTACTTGCAGATTGCACTCAGGATTTCAGGAACAGTTTCCTGAACCTACAAAATACATAAATAAATCAGATTCTGCTTTTATTCTCGGTTTCGGGTCGTACAAGTCACATCTCAAGTGCGGAGAACTGACATGCTCTGAAGTCTCAAAGTCAGAGAGTTGCATGGAACTGTCGTTCTAGTTTGTGTTGTTGGATTCAATAGTCTCGCTGAGGGACTCCACTTGCCGAATTCGTCTGGGAAATTGTCGAAGATCGCAACGACTTTCCAAAGCTTAATCAAAGTGCAATGCCTCAGTGTGGTCATTGCTTCGATAGTATGCGGATCAGTGTCAATACGAATGCAAATCAGGGGCTCTACCGCCATGCATTGCTAAATAGCTACCGGCATTCCGTCTTGACCGGGAGTGTCAACCATTGAGTCTTTGTTGGCTTTGACATCCATCAGTCATACCTTTTCGGACTGTCATTGGGCTTCATTGGATGATTGCAAGATGTTACTGGCTCTATCGAAGGTACACCTTCGAATTCTCGCCATATTATCTGAGAATCAAGAATCCAACCCCAGAAGCAAGTGCTCCTAAGATAGCGGACAGGCTTTTGCACACTGTATGGAGCTACCTGGACCATTCCAGTGAAATGCAGCAGCTATTCTCAAAAACTCGCTCACCAGTATCCAACACTTTGGCTTAACACAAATTATTCATGCTCGAGAATAATGGCTCTCATCATCGGAGGTCCATTGCATGAAACGCCATTGTCGTGCGGGTCAATGCTGCAGTCCTCCTATGTCCTTCAGGCTCATACAAAACCTCCTGCTCCTGAGACAACTGGCATATCACTCCCCTGTTTCTCGCATCAATATATAGCGCCGTCAAGGCGTTTCTGACCTTCGCGAGTTCGGCAACGTCCCGCTCGCAATTTGCCCAAGCCATGTTATTCGCCAAACGGTCCGTGAAGTCTGTATAACGTGGGCCACCTACAAGGTGCCATAGTTCGTGGTAGTTAATGGTAAATGTTGCTGCCGGCTCAGGCGCGTTCATGTTGATATCCCTCTCTCCGTCCCCCCCTCCTTCTCCTTCCTCTTCCTCCTCCGGCTCCACGTCTGGAAATGGGTCAACAACTAGGAGTAAAGGTTAGGAAGTTGAACGGAATAGTATAAGGATTTGGCGCAAGAACGCTCTGGCTCATTTGTTAAATCGATGTCAACGGCATTCAACGCATTCCCTGGATATTCATGGTAGCATCCACGAAATAGGAACTTCATATTGGGTCCTACCGAGTAAGACATGATGAGTTGTTAGTTTACAATTTGCTTGCATTCGATGAGACCTTGGAATTCCTATTAACATGGTATGGCACAAAGATTGCAGTCGTCGGATCTGGCTTCGAGGGACTTCCATTGTAGTCAGCGTTCATTGGGCATATTTGCTCTAAGGTTCTTGATCCGGCATTGATTTCCATTTATTTGTGCATTGTTATCTCCAGTGCGATTACTGCTGATATCTGTAAGGCTGGTCAACCGCTTTTAGCCCGGCTACACTAGCCTCCTCTCTCTCAAGTGGTAAAGTAGTCCAATAGTCCTCGCTCATTCAAATCATCACAGTACTGTAACGCTGTAGTCAACAATCATCATCCTTCCTCGACTGTTTTATCTGTCAAGCCAAGGCCATCGCAAACATCTCATCCCTCGTTCTCATCTCCGCAAATCAAGCGTTCCATTCTATTGTGGACTGCTCTTTCATACCCTCTATGACACCATACTGGTATGCTTCTTCGTGTTTAAACACTGTTCAATCTCCTCCTCAACCTCGTCCGCGCCAGGACTATGCTGTCCTATCGGCTCCGCAACTTTCTCAACCGGCCACCTTAATCGTGGTCCAACACTCATTGCCTCCATCAATTCATCGATCTCATCAATGTCCTCGCTTGGATTTGGTGCATCCCAGAGTGGAAGCTGATTGAAGGAGATCGAGAGGGCATCAATGCGACGATCACGAACACCTCGAAGATACAACATCTCTATCTGAACGTTCTCTGTGCTATTGAACTTTCCATCATGTCTAGTCTCTGTTCTATGGAGGTGGACCACCAAGACCGTTGGTGTTGTTTGTTGCGTTTGTTGCAGACATATTGAGGTTTCAACGTGGAATACATGGTTATCGCATTGATGAGTGATGCGATGATTGGCCGAGTTGATGTTTTGTTTTGTCATGTTTTCGGAAAGGTAGAAAGTATGACCGCGACTCATCGCGCGATCTATCATTTTCAAAACGCGAGCACGTTTAGAATATCCAGGATCCGTGATTTTGGCTGATATCTTCAATTTCGTGGCCATGATGTCTGCCTGGACGGCCGCCTGAGCGATTGCCACGCCTGCGCATTGAATCCATGGGTCTCACTTTTGAAAGACGAAGCGTATCTCGAGGTACGGCAATCAAGTGATCAACCTGGTAACGCTTTTTTTCGAGGGCCTGGTTTTCTGGTGCGGCGACGGTTCAAGTTTAGGAAGTCCAGTGAAGCCGATACCCCTTTGGCTGATCGGTAAAATGAAGCACGCATGGCCAAGGGAAACACATAAGTGGAAACTATTCTTTATTCTCGCCCACGCCTCGTTCGCGATGCACCTTATGGGATCTCCCAGAGAAAGGTTCAATAGTCCAACACACCTTGGCCAAGTACTTGTACGAGATACAACCGCACTCAACATCATATTCTCTCGGACTCTCTTGAATCAAGCCAGCGCCATGTCCAACATCTCCCGTCTCACATCAAAGTCCAGCTCCATGTACGCATCATGCTCTTTCTCCGCTTGCTCCTTCCTGCTCGACAGGCCCGGGAGTTCGGGTCCAGCTTCTACGTCTTCCATCATCTCGATCATCTCTCCTATACCTTCATCCTCATTTTGGGCAGCCTTCGCTTTCTCCTCCAATACATGGAGCTTCGTGAAGGACAGTTAAGTGCAGTAATTCTTCCATCACGGACACCCAGGACATACGCCTTTTCCTGTCTGATAGTTCCGTGTCCTAGGGTCGCTCCGAGGCCCCGAAGGCGATGCTCGTATAGCACATAAATTGCTTGACTGCGGTGCTGGGCACAGGTAGGGCACCATCGTGAATGTCGTACCAGCATGATCCATCGGCCGTCGTCATCTTGTCTGGTATAACTGCTCCTGTACTCGAAGTTGTCTAAGTCGTCGCCGCAGAACGAGTGGCCGCAAGCACCGTGGTAATGGAGGACGTAGTAACTAGGGTCATGAGGTTCTGTGGCCATTGAGACATCTTGGGTAGTCACGTTGATGGGCGGTGAATGTTTAGAGAAAAAGTTGATGAAGAGGTAAGCTGATATGTGGTCGAGTCAACGCAGACAAGGTTTGAGTGGATAAATCGATCGCAAATAAGTTGCCAAGTAGTCGAGGCGATGGGTGACCGAGAAAAAAAACGTGATGCTGACGTGTTGTTGACTTTTGTCATATATGGTGAAATAAATAAATAATAACCACGAGCCATGGTGTGTCCTTTAGAATTTCGGAATCGCGCCCGGATGTTCACTCAGATCCAGGCCGTAGTACGAATGATTTTCGCTTGGCGAGTGCCAGTGAATCTGGATGTTAACACGACTCACTTTCAAAGATGAGGGCTTTTCCATCGAGATCGATCGAGCAGATTCCTGCCCATTTCTGGTAAGCAAGTGAGGTCAGTTCGAGAAGTGAAGGGTCAGGGTTAGCGAGTTAAACCGCCCTCTTTCTTTTGCCAAGGGGTGACATAGGAGCTCGCGAGATTACCCCTCCATTTTAGTAAATGAGAAGAAGAAGAAGGCTTCTGTCTAATTTTTAAGATTATATACTAACGTCCGTCCCTGCGTAGCGGAAAACCCTACGTGCCGGAAAATTTAATAGGTACATTGACTTCAAGCATCTTAAAATCTGTAAATAACGCAATATCTTTTATTATTTTTTATAGATTATATTCCGTGGCTACTCCCGAATATCCTAAATGTCTTCGACTGAAAAAATTATATTCACGTCGTCGCCTTACGTTTGATTTGCAAAGAGTCTCCTTTAAGATCGTAATAGACTTCCTCTACCACAGCTACACCACTAAGCTTGCATTATCTCTAAAACTTGTTAAGGGGTCTTAGTCGAGTTCTTTGACCTTCCCACTATGCGGGAGATCGTCAATAGCCTTGTGGCGGCTGTGGTGTGCAGATTTATGCAGGATCGCCACCTGGATCGGTACCTCAGATCAATATTCGTGCGTGAAGCTCAATTATGTAATCATTGGATAAGCTAGAGAGGCAGGTGGCAATTCTAAAATAATATAAAAGCAAATATATGGTTCCCTAAAACCCTCCAAAAAATAAAGATAATATTTTAATTCTACATAACAAGCTTTGCTCCTTTTTTAAAGCAAAAGAATGAAATTCTCCCCGATGAATGCCCTATAACAAGATTTCTGTTCCAAGTAGCTGAACGAGATGACCTATAATCGGGAGGCAGCCAAAGAATATTCGTATCGCCTTCTAGTACCCAATGATGGGATGCCTGTAGGCTTGGCAATAGCTTGCCATCGGGTGAGAAGGCCACTGACCAAACCCAAGTATGACCCTCGAATGTCTGCAGCCCCCCCCCCCGTGGCCACGTCCCAGAGCCGCACCGTGTTATCGTTAGAGCCTGACACGACCTGCTTGCCGTCGGGCGAAAAGGCCACTGACGTGACCCAGGCAGCGTGGCCCTCCAGCGTCTGCAGCACCGCCCCCATAGCCGCGTCCCAAAGCCGTACCATCCGATCGTCAGAGCTAGACGCGAACTGCTTGCCGTCGGGTGAGAAGGCCACTGAT